>CAWVNZ010000538.1:0-44436 GCA_963930735.1 Dioctria linearis
AAACAATTATTTTTTGCAAAATTTACTATAGAACGGGCAATCCCTGGCGTATTTAAAATTTGCGACAGTAAAAAAATAATTTTTTTGAAAAATTTACTATAGAAAAGGCAATCCCTGGCGTAATTAAAATTTGCGACAGTAAAAAATTATTTTTTGAAAAATTTACTGTAGAAAAGGCAATCCCTGGCGTAATTAAAATTTGCGACAGTAAAAAATTATTTTTTGCAAAATTTAATATAGAAAAGGCAATCCCTGGCGTCCATTAAAATTTGCGACAATAAAAAAATATTTTTTGCAAAATTTACTATAGAAGAGGCAATCCCTGGCGCAATTAAAATTTGCGACAGTATAAAATTGAATTTTGAAAAATTTACAATAGAAAAGGCAATCCCTGGCGTAATTAAAATTTGCGACAGTATAAAATTATTTTTTTGAAAAATTTACTATAGAAAAGGCAATCCCTGGCGTAATTAAAATTTTCGACAGTAAAAAAATAATTTTTTGAAAAATTAATTTTTTACTGTCGCGAATTTTAATTACGCCAGGGATTGCCTTTTCTACAGTAAATTATTCAAAAAATAATTTTTCACTGTCGCAAATTTTAAATACGCTAGGGATTGCCTTTTTCTATAAAAAAATTATTTTTTGAATAATTTACTATAGAAAGGGCAATCCCTGGCGCAATTAAAATTTGCGACAGTAAAAAATTATTTTTTTAAAAATTTACTAAGAAAAGGCAATCCCTGGCGGATTTAAAATTTGCGACAGTAAAAAATTATTTTTGAATAATTTTCTATTGAAAAGGCAATCCCTGGCGTAATTAAAATTTGCGACAGTAAAAAAAATTATTTTTTGCAAAATTTACTATATAAAAGGCAATCCCTGGAGTATTTAAAATTTGCGACAGTAAAAAAATTATTTTTTGAAAAATTTACTATAGAAAAGGCAATCCCTGGCGTAATTAAAATTTGCGACAGTAAAAAATTATTTTTTGAAAAATTTACTGTAGAAAAGGCAATCCCTGGCGTAATTAAAATTTGCGACAGTAAAAAATTATTTTTTGCAAAATTTACTATAGAAAAAGGCAATCCCTGGCGCAATTAAAATTTGCGACAATAAAAAATTATTTTTTGCAAAATTTACTATAGAAGAGGCAATCCCTGGCGCAATTAAAATTTGCGACAGTATAAAAATAGAATTTTGAAAAATTTTACAATAGAAAAGGCAATCCCTGGCGTAATTAAAATTTGCGACAGTATAAAATTATTTTTTGAAAAATTTACCATAGAAAAGGCCATCCCTGGCGTAATTAAAATTTTCGACAGTAAAAAAATTATTTTTTGAAAAATTAATTTTTTTACTGTCGCAAATTTTAATTGCGCCGGGGATTGCCTTTTCTATAGTAAATTTTTCAAAAAATAATTTTTTTACTTTCGCAAATTTTAATTGCGCCAGGGATTGCCTTTTCTATAGTAAATTTTGCAAAAACCAATTTTTTTACTGTCGCAAATTTTAAATCCGCCAGGGATTGCCTTTTCTATAGTAAATTTTTCAAAAAATAATTTTCTACTGTCGCAAATTTAAAATACGCCAGGGATTGCCTTTTCTACAGTAAATTATTCAAAAAATAATTTTTTACTGTCGCAAATTTTAATTACGCCAGGGATTGCCTTTTCTATAGTAAATTTTTCAAAATTTAATTTTATACTGTCGCAAATTTTAATTGCGCCGGGGATTGCCTCTTCTATAGTAAATTTTGCAAAAAATAATTTTTATTGTCGCAAATTTTAATTACGCCAGGGATTGCCTTTTCTATAGTAAATTATTCAAAAAATAATTTTTTACTGTCGCAAATTTTAAATACGCAAGGGATTGCCTTTTCTATAGTAAATTATTCAAAAAATAATTTTTTTCTGTCGCAAATTTTAAATACGCCAGGGATTGACTTTTCTATAGTAAATTTTTCAAAAAATAATTTTCTACTGTCGCAAATTTTAAATACGCCAGTGATTGCCTTTTCTACAGTAAATTTTTCAAAAAATAATTTTTTACTGTCGCAAATTTTAATTACGCCAGGGATTGCCTTTTTCTATAGTAAAATTTTTCACATTTTAATTTTATACTGTCGCAAATTTTAATTGCGCCAGGGATTGCCTCTTCTACAGTAAATTTTGCAAAAAAATAATTTTTTATTGTCGCAAATTTTTAATTACGCCAGGGATTGCCTTTTCTATAGTAAATTTTGCAAAAAATAATTTTTTTACTGTCGAAAATTTTAATTACGCCAAGGACTGCCTTTTCTATAGTAAATTTTTCAAAAAATAATTTTCTACTGTCGCAAATTTTAATTACGCCAGGGATTGCCTTTTCTATAGTAAATTTTGCAAAAAATAATTTTTTACTGTCGCAAATTTTAAATACGCCATGGATTGCCTTTTCTATAGTAAATTATTCAAAAAATAATTTTTTACTGTCGCAAATTTTAATTACGCCAGGGATTGCCTTTTCTACAGTAAATTTTTCAAAAAAATAATTTTTGCTGTCGCAAATTTTAATTGCGCCAGGGATTGCCTTTTCTACAGTAAATTTTGCAAAAAAATAATTTTTTACGGTCGCAAATTTTAATTACGCCAGGAATTGCCTTTTCTATAGTAAATTTTGCAAAAAATAATTTTTTACTGTCGCAAATTTTAAATACGCCAGGGATTGCCTTTTCTACAGTAAATTTTTCAAAAAATAATTTTTTACTGTCGCAAATTTTCATTACGCCAGGGATTGCCTATTCTATAGTAAATTTTTCAAAAAATAATTTTATACTGTCGCAAATTTTTAATTACGCGAGGGATTGCCTTTTCTATAGTAAATTTTTCAAAAACTAATTTTTTACTGTCGCAAATTTTAATTGCGCCAGGGATTGACTTTCCTATAGTAAATTTTGCAAAAAATAATTTTTTACTGTCGCAAATTTTAATTACGCCAGGGATTGCCTTTTCAATAGAAAATTATTCAAAAAATAATTTTTTACTGTCGCAAATTTTAAATCCGCCAGGGATTGCCTTTTCTTAGTAAATTTTTAAAAAAATAATTTTTTACTGTCGCAAATTTTAATTGCGCCAGGGATTGCCTTTTCTATAGTAAATTATTCAAAAAATAATTTTTTATAGAAAAGGCAATCCCTAGCGTATTTAAAATTTGCGACAGTGAAAAATTATTTTTTGAATAATTTACTGTAGAAAAGGCAATCCCTGGCGTAATTAAAATTTGCGACAGTAAAAAAATTATTTTTTGAATAATTTATTATAGAAAACGCAATCCATGGCGTATTTAAAATTTGCGACAGTAAAAAATAATTTTTTGCAAAATTTACTATAGAAAAGGCAATCCCTGGCGTAAATTAAAATTTGCGACAGTAAAAAAATTATTTTTTGCAAAATTTACTATAGAAAAGGCAATCCCTGGCGCAATTAAAATTTGCGACTGTAAAAAATTATTTTTTGAAAAATTTACTATAGAAAAGGCAATCCCCGGCGCAATTAAAATTTGCGACAGTAAAAAATTAATTTTTGAAAAATTCACTATAGAAAAGGCAATCCCCGGCGTATTTAAAATTTGCGACAGTAAAAAATTAATTTTTGAAAAATTTACTATAGAGAAGGCAATCCCTGGCGCAATTAAAATTTGCGACAGTAAAAAATTATTTTTTGAAAAATTTACTGTAGAAAAGGCAATCGATGGCGTAATTAAAAATTTGCGACAGTAAAAAATTATTTTTTGAATAATTTACTATAGAAAAGGCAATCCCTGGCGTATTTAAAATTTGCGACAGTAAAAAAATTATTTTTTTCAAAATTTGCTATAGAAAAGGCAATCCCTGGCGTAATTAAAATTTCCGACAGTAAAACAATTATTTTTTGCAAAATTTACTATAGAAAAGGCAATCCCTGGCGTATTTAAAATTTGCGACAGTAAAAAATAATTTTTTGAAAAATTTAGTATAGAAAAGGCAATCCCTGGCGTAATTAAAATTTGCGACAGTAAAAAATTATTTTTTGAAAAATTTACTGTAGAAAAGGCAATCCCTGGCGTAATTAAAATTTGCGACAGTAAAAAATTATCTTTTGCAAAATTTAATATAGAAAAGGCAATCCCTGGCGTAATTAAAATTTGCGACAATAAAAAAATATTTTTTGCAAAATTTACTATAGAAGAGGCAATCCCTGGCGCAATTAAAATTTGCGACAGTATAAAATTGAATTTTGAAAAATTTACAATAGAAAAGGCAATCCCTGGCGTAATTAAAATTTGCGACAGTATAAAATTATTTTTTGAAAAATTTACTATAGAAAAGGCAATCCCTGGCGTAATTAAAATTTTCGACAGAAAAAAATTATTTTTTGAAAAATTAATTTTTTACTGTCGCAAATTTTAATTGCGCCGGGGATTGCCTTTTCTATAGTAAATTTTGCAAAAAATAATTTTTTACTGTGGCAAATTTTAAATACGCCAGGGATTGCCTTTTCTATAGTAAATTATTCAGAAAATAATTTTTTACTGTCGCAAATTATAATTACGCCAGGGATTGCTTTTTCTACAGTAAATTATTCAAAAAATAATTTTTTACTGTCGCAAATTTTAAATCCGCCAGGGATTACCTTTTCTATAGTAAATTTTTCAAAAAATAATTTTCTACTGTCGCAAATTTTAAATACGCCAGGGATTGCCTTTTCTACAGTAAATTTTTCAAAAAATAATTTTTTATTGTCGAAAATTTTAAATACGCCAGGGATTGCCTTTTCTATAGTAAATTTTTCAAAATTTAATTTTATACTGTCGCAAATTTTAATTACGCCAGGGATTGCCTTTTCTATAGTTAATTTTGCAAAAAATAATTTTCTACTGTCGCAAATTTTAATTGCGCCGGGGATTGCCTTTTCTATAGTAAATTTTGCAAAAAATAATTTTTTACTGTCGCAAATTTTAATTACGCCAAGGACTGCCTTTTCTACAGTAAATTTTTCAAAAAATAATTTTCTACTGTCGCAAATTTTAATTACGCCAGGGATTGCCTTTTCTATAGTAAATTTTGCAAAAAATAATTTTTTACTGTCGCAAATTTTAAATACGCCAGGGATTGCCTTTTCTATAGTAAATTATTCAAAAAATAATTTTTTACTGTCGCAAATTTTAATTACGCCAGGGATTGCCTTTTCTACAGTAAATTTTTCAAAAAATAATTTTTTACTGTCGCAAATTTTAATTGCGCCTGGGATTGCCTTTTCTACAGTAAATTTTGCAAAAAATAATTTTTTACTGTCGCAAATTTTAATTACGCCAGGAATTGCCTTTTCTATAGTAAATTTTGCAAAAAATAATTTTTTACTGTCGCAAATTTTAAATACGCCAGGGATTGCCTTTTCTACAGTAAATTTTTCAAAAAATAATTTTTTACTGTCGCAAATTTTCATTACGCCAGGGATTGCCTATTCTATAGTAAATTTTTCAAAAAATAATTTTATACTGTCGCAAATTTTAATTACGCGAGGGATTGCCTTTTCTATAGTAAATTTTTCAAAAACTAATTTTTTACTGTCGCAAATTTTAATTGCGCCAGGGATTGCCTTTTCTATAGTAAATTATTCAAAAAATAATTTTTTATAGAAAAGGCAATCCCTAGCGTATTTAAAATTTGCGACAGTGAAAAATTGTTTTTTGAATAATTTACTGTAGAAAAGGCAATCCCTGGCGTAATTAAAATTTGCGACAGTAAAAAATTATTTTTTGAATAATTTATTATAGAAAACGCAATCCATGGCGTATTTAAAATTTGCGACAGTAAAAAATAATTTTTTGCAAAATTTACTATAGAAAAGGCAATCCCTGGCGTAATTAAAATTTGCGACAGTAAAAAATTATTTTTTGCAAAATTTACTATAGAAAGGCAATCCCTGGCGCAATTAAAATTTGCGACTGTAAAAAATTATTTTTTGAAAAATTTACTATAGAAAAGGCAATCCCCAGCGCAATTAAAATTTGGGACAGTAAAAAATTAATTTTTGAAAAATTCACTATAGAAAAGGCAATCCCCGGCGTATTTAAAATTTGCGACAGTAAAAAATTAATTTTTGAAAAATTTACTATAGAAAAGGCAATCCCTGGCGCAATTAAAATTTGCGACAGTAAAAAATTATTTTCTGAAAAATTTACTGTAGAAAAGGCAATCGATGGCGTAATTAAAATTTGCGACAGTAAAAAATTATTTTTTGAATAATTTACTATAGAAAAGGCAATCCCTGGCGTAATTAAAATTTACGACAGTAAACAATTATTTTTTGCAAAATTTACTATAGAAAAGGCAATCCCTGGCGTATTTAAAATTTGCGACAATAAAAAATAATTTTTTGAAAAATTTACTATAGAAAAGGCAATCCCTGGCGTAATTAAAATTTGCGACAGTAAAAAATTATTTTTTGAAAGATTTACTGTAGAAAAGGCAAACCCTGGCGTAATTAAAATTTGCGACAGTAAAAAATTATTTTTTGCAAAATTTAATATAGAAAAGGCAATCCCTGGCGTAATTAAAATTTGCGACAAAAAAAAAATATTTTTTGCAAAATTTACTATAGAAGAGGCAATCCCTGGCGCAATTAAAATTTGCGACAGTATAAAATTGAATTTTGAAAAATTTACAATAGAAAAGGCAATCCCTGGCGCAATTAAAATTTGCGACAGTATAAAATTGAATTTTGAAAAATTTACAATAGAAAAGGCAATCCCTGGCGTAATTAAAATTTGCGACAGTATAAAATTATTTTTTGAAAAATTTACTATAGAAAAGGCAATCCCTGGCGTAATTAAAATTTTCGACAGAAAAAAATTATTTTTTGAAAAATTAATTTTTTACTGTCGCAAATTTTAATTGCGCCGGGGTTTGCCTTTTCTATAGTAAATTTTTCAAAAAATAATTTTTTACTGTCGCAAATTTTAATTGCGCCAGGGAATGCCTTTTCTATAGTAAATTTTGCAAAAAAACAATTTTTTACTGTCGCAAATTTTAATTACGCCAGGGATTGCCTTTTCTATAGTAAATTTTGCAAAAAATAATTTTTTACTGTCGCAAATTTTAAATACGCCAGGGATTGCCTTTTCTATAGTAAATTATTCAGAAAATAATTTTTTACTGTCGCAAATTATAATTACGCCAGGGATTGCCTTTTCTACAGTAAATTATTCAAAAAATAATTTTTTGCTGTCGCAAATTTTAAATCCGCCAGGGATTACCTTTTCTACAGTAAATTTTTCAAAAAATAATTTTCTACTGTCGCAAATTTTAAATACGCCAGGGATTGCCTTTTCTACAGTAAATTTTTCAAAAAATAATTTTTTACTGTCGCAAATTTTAAATACGCCAGGGATTGCCTTTTCTATAGTAAATTTTTCAAAATTTAATTTTATACTGTCGCAAATTTTAATTACGCCAGGGATTGCCTTTTCTATAGTTAATTTTGCAAAAAATAATTTTCTACTGTCGCAAATTTTAATTGCGCCGGGGATTGCCTTTTCTATAGTAAATTTTTCAAAAAATAATTGTTTACTGTCGCAAATTTTAATTGCGCCAGGGATTGCCTTTTCTACAGTAAATTTTTCAAAAAATAATTTTTTACTGTCGCAAATCTTAATTGCGCCAGGGATTGCCTTTTCTACAGTAAATTTTGCAAAAAATAATTTTTTACTGTCGCAAATTTTAATTACGCCAGGGATTGCCTTTTCTATAGTAAATTTTGCAAAAAATAATTTTTTACTGTCGCAAATTTTAAATACGCCAGGGATTGCCTTTTCTACAGTAAATTTTTCAAAAAATAATTTTTTACTGTCGCAAATTTTCATTACGTCAGGGATTGCCTTTTCTATAGTAAATTTTTCAAAAAATAATTTTATACTGTCGCAAATTTTAATTACGCGAGGGATTGCCTTTTCTATAGTAAATTTTTCAAAAACTAATTTTTTACTGTCGCTAATTTTAATTGCGCCAGGGATTGCCTTTTCTATAGTAAATTTTGCAAAAAATAATTTTTTACTGTCGCAAATTTTAATTACGCCAGGGATTGCCTTTTCAATAGAAAATTATTCAAAAAATAATTTTTTACTGTCGCAAATTTTAAATCCGCCAGGGATTGCCTTTTCTATAGTATATTTTTCAAAAAATAATTTTCTACTGTCGCAAATTTTAAATACGCCAGGGATTGCCTTTTCTACAGTAAATTTTTCAAAAAATAATTTTTTACTGTCGCAAATTTTAATTACGCCAGGGATTGCCTTTTCTATAGTAAATTTTTCAATTTTTAAATTTATACTGTCGCAAATTTTAATTGCGCCAAGGATTGCCTCTTCTATAGTAAATTTTGCAAAAAATATTTTTTTATTGTCGAAATTTTAATTACGCCAGGGATTGCCTTTTCTATAGTAAATTATTCAAAAAATAATTTTTTTCTGTCGCAAATTTTAAATACGCCAGGGATTGACTTTTCTATAGTAAATTTTTCAAAAAATAATTTTCTACTTTCGCAAATTTTAAATACGCCAGGGATTGCGTTTTCTACAGTAAATTTTTCGAAAAATAATTTTTTACTGTCGGAAATTTTAATTACGCCAGGGATTGCCGTTTCTATAGTAAATTTTTCAAAATTTAATTTTATACTGTCGCAAATTTTAATTGCGCCAGGGATTGCCCCTTCTATAGTAAATTTTGCAAAAAATAATTTTTTATTGTCGCAAATTTTAATTACGCCAGGGATTGCCTTTTCTATAGTAAATTTTTTAAAAAATAATTTTCTACTGTCGCAAATTTTAATTACGCCAGGGATTGCCTTTTCTATAGTAAATTTTGCAAAAAATAATTTTCTACTCTCGCAAATTTTAAATACGCCAGGGATTGCCTTTTCTATAGTAAATTTTTCAAAAATTAATTTTATACTGTCGCAAATTTTAAATACGCCAGGGATTGCGTTTTCTACAGTAAATTTTTCGAAAAATAATTTTTTACTGTCGGAAATTTTAATTACGCCAGGGATTGCCTTTTCTATAGTAAATTTTTCAAAATTTAATTTTATACTGTCGCAAATTTTAATTGCGCCAGGGATTGCCCCTTCTATAGTAAATTTTGCCAAAAAAATTTTTTATTGTCGCAAATTTTAATTACGCCAGGGATTGCCTTTTCTATAATAAATTTTTTAAAAATAATTTTCTACTGTCGCAAATTTTAATTACGCCAGGGATTGCCTTTTCTATAGTAAATTTTGCAAAAAATAATTTTCTGCTCTCGCAAATTTTAAATACACCAGCGATTGCCTTTTCTATAGTAAATTTTTCAAAAATTAATTTTATACTGTCGCAAATTTTAATTGCGCCAGGGATTCCCTCTTCTATAGTAAATTTTGCAAAAAATAATTTCTTATTGTCGCAAATTTAAATTACGCCAGGGATTGCCTTTTTGGCGTATTTAAAATTTGCGACAGTATAAAATTATTTTTTGAAAAATTTACTATAGAAAAGGCAATCCCTGGCGTAATTAAAATTTTCGACAGAAAAAAATTATTTTTTGAAAAATTAATTTTTTACTGTCGCAAATTTTAATTGCGCCGGGGTTTGCCTTTTCTATAGTAAATTTTTCAAAAAATAATTTTTTACTGTCGCAAATTTTAATTGCGCCAGGGAATGCCTTTTCTATAGTAAATTTTGCAAAAAAACAATTTTTTACTGTCGCAAATTTTAATTACGCCAGGGATTGCCTTTTCTATAGTAAATTTTGCAAAAAATAATTTTTTACTGTCGCAAATTTTAAATACGCCAGGGATTGCCTTTTCTATAGTAAATTATTCAGAAAATAATTTTTTACTGTCGCAAATTATAATTACGCCAGGGATTGCCTTTTCTACAGTAAATTATTCAAAAAATAATTTTTTGCTGTCGCAAATTTTAAATCCGCCAGGGATTACCTTTTCTACAGTAAATTTTTCAAAAAATAATTTTCTACTGTCGCAAATTTTAAATACGCCAGGGATTGCCTTTTCTACAGTAAATTTTTCAAAAAATAATTTTTTACTGTCGCAAATTTTAAATACGCCAGGGATTGCCTTTTCTATAGTAAATTTTTCAAAATTTAATTTTATACTGTCGCAAATTTTAATTACGCCAGGGATTGCCTTTTCTATAGTTAATTTTGCAAAAAATAATTTTCTACTGTCGCAAATTTTAATTGCGCCGGGGATTGCCTTTTCTATAGTAAATTTTTCAAAAAATAATTGTTTACTGTCGCAAATTTTAATTGCGCCAAGGATTGCCTTTTCTACAGTAAATTTTTCAAAAAATAATTTTTTACTGTCGCAAATCTTAATTGCGCCAGGGATTGCCTTTTCTACAGTAAATTTTGCAAAAAATAATTTTTTACTGTCGCAAATTTTAATTACGCCAGGGATTGCCTTTTCTATAGTAAATTTTGCAAAAAATAATTTTTTACTGTCGCAAATTTTAAATACGCCAGGGATTGCCTTTTCTACAGTAAATTTTTCAAAAAATAATTTTTTACTGTCGCAAATTTTAATTACGCCAGGGATTGCCTTTTCTATAGTAAATTTTTCAAAATTTAATTTTATACTGTCGCAAATTTTAATTACGCCAGGGATTGCCTTTTCTATAGTAAATTTTTCAAAAACTAATTTTTTACTGTCGCTAATTTTAATTGCGCCAGGGATTGCCTTTTCTATAGTAAATTTTGCAAAAAATAATTTTTTACTGTCGCAAATTTTAATTACGCCAGGGATTGCCTTTTCAATAGAAAATTATTCAAAAAATAATTTTTTACTGTCGCAAATTTTAAATCCGCCAGGGATTGCCTTTTCTATAGTATATTTTTCAAAAAATAATTTTCTACTGTCGCAAATTTTAAATACGCCAGGGATTGCCTTTTCTACAGTAAATTTTTCAAAAAATAATTTTTTACTGTCGCAAATTTTAATTACGCCAGGGATTGCCTTTTCTATAGTAAATTTTTCAATTTTTAAATTTATACTGTCGCAAATTTTAATTGCGCCAAGGATTGCCTCTTCTATAGTAAATTTTGCAAAAAATATTTTTTTATTGTCGAAATTTTAATTACGCCAGGGATTGCCTTTTCTATAGTAAATTATTCAAAAAATAATTTTTTTCTGTCGCAAATTTTAAATACGTCAGGGATTGACTTTTCTATAGTAAATTTTTCAAAAAATAATTTTCTACTGTCGCAAATTTTAAATACGCCAGGGATTGCGTTTTCTACAGTAAATTTTTCGAAAAATAATTTTTTACTGTCGGAAATTTTAATTACGCCAGGGATTGCCGTTTCTATAGTAAATTTTTCAAAATTTAATTTTATACTGTCGCAAATTCTAATTGCGCCAGGGATTGCCCCTTCTATAGTAAATTTTGCAAAAAATAATTTTTTATTGTCGCAAATTTTAATTACGCCAGGGATTGCCTTTTCTATAGTAAATTTTTTAAAAAATAATTTTCTACTGTCGCAAATTTTAATTACGCCAGGGATTGCCTTTTCTATAGTAAATTTTGCAAAAAATAATTTTCTACTCTCGCAAATTTTAAATACACCAGGGATTGCCTTTTCTATAGTAAATTTTTCAAAAATTAATTTTATACTGTCGCAAATTTTAAATACGCCAGGGATTGCGTTTTCTACAGTAAATTTTTCGAAAAATAATTTTTTACTGTCGGAAATTTTAATTACGCCAGGGATTGCCTTTTCTATAGTAAATTTTTCAAAATTTAATTTTATACTGTCGCAAATTTTAATTGCGCCAGGGATTGCCCCTTCTATAGTAAATTTTGCCAAAAAAATTTTTTATTGTCGCAAATTTTAATTACGCCAGGGATTGCCTTTTCTATAATAAATTTTTTAAAAATAATTTTCTACTGTCGCAAATTTTAATTACGCCAGGGATTGCCTTTTCTATAGTAAATTTTGCAAAAAATAATTTTCTACTCTCGCAAATTTTAAATACACCAGCGATTGCCTTTTCTATAGTAAATTTTTCAAAAATTAATTTTATACTGTCGCAAATTTTAATTGCGCCAGGGATTCCCTCTTCTATAGTAAATTTTGCAAAAAATAATTTCTTATTGTCGCAAATTTAAATTACGCCAGGGATTGCCTTTTCAATAGTAAATTTTGCAAAAAAATATTTTTTACTGTCGCAAATTTTAATTACGCCAAGGATTGCCTTTTCTATAGTAAATTTTTCAAAAAATAATTTTCTACTGTCGCAAATTTTAATTGCGCCGGGGATTGCCTATTCTATACTAAATTTTTCAAAAAATAATTTTTTACTGTCGCAAATTTTAATTGGGCCAGGGATTGCCTTTTCTGCAGTAAATTTTTCAAAAAATAATTTTTTACTGTCGCAAATTTTAATTGCGACAGGAATTGCTTTTTCTACAGTAAATTTTGCAAAAAATAATTTTTTACTGTCGCAAATTTTAATTACGCCAGGGATTGCCTTTTCTATAGTAAATTTTGCAAAAAATAATTTTTTACTGTCGCAAATTTTAAATAAGCCAGGTATTGCCTTTTCTACAGTAAATTTTTCAAAAAATAATTTTTTACTGTCGCAAATTTTAATTACGCCAGGGATTGCCTTTTCTATAGTAAATTTTTCAAAATTTAATTTTATACTGTCGCAAATTTTAATTACGCCAGGGATTGCCTTTTCTATAGTAAATTTTTCAAAATTTAATTTTATACTGTCGCAAATTTTAATTGCGCCAGGGATTGCCTTTTCTATAGTAAATTTTTCAAAAATTAATTTTTTACTGTCGCAAATTTTAAATACGCCAGGGATTGCCTTTTCTATAGTAAATTATTCAAAAAATAATTTTTCACTGTCGCAAATTTTAAATACGCCAGGGATTGCCTTTTCTATAGTAAATTATTCAGAAAATAATTTTTTACTGTCGCAAATTATAATTACGCCAGGGATTGCCTTTTCTACAGTAAATTATTCAAAAAATAATTTTTTACTGTCGCAAATTTTAAATCCGCCAGGGATTGCCTTTTCTATAGTAAATTTTTCAAAAAATTATTTTCTACTGTCGCAAATTTTAAATACGCCACTGATTGCCTTTTCTACAGTAAATTTTTCAAAAAATAATTTTTTACTGTCGCAAATTTTAATTACGCCAGGGATTGCCTTTTCTATAGTAAATTTTTCAAAATTTAATTTTATACTGTCGCAAATTTTAATTGCGCCAAGGATTGCCTCTTCTATAGTAAATTTTGCAAAAAATAATTTTTTATTGTCGCAAATTTTAATTACGCCAGGGATTGCCTTTTCTATAGTAAATTATTCAAAAAATAATTTTTTACTGTCGCAAATTTTAAATACGGCAGGGATCGCATTTTCTATAGTAAATTATTCAAAAAATAATTTTTTTCTGTCGCAAATTTTAAATACGCCAGGGATTGACTTTTCTATAGTAAATTTTTCAAAAAATAATTTTCTACTGTCGCTAATTTTAAATACGCCAGGGATTGCGTTTTCTACAGTAAATTTTTCGAAAAATAATTTTTTACTCTCGCAAATTTTAATTACGCCAGGGATTGCCTTTTCTATAGTAAATTTTTCAAAATTTAATTTTATACTGTCGCAAATTTTAATTGCGCCAGGGATTGCCTCTTCTATAGTAAATTTTGCAAAAAATAATTTTTTATTGTCGCAAATTTTAATTACGCCAGGAATTGCCTTTGCTATAGTAAATTTTGCAAAAAATAATTTTTTACTGTCGCAAATTTTAATTACGCCAAAGATTGCCTTTCTATAGTAATTTTTTCAAAAAATAATTTTCTACTGTCGCAAATTTTAATTACGCCAGGGATTGCCTTTTCTATAGTAAATTTTGCAAAAAATAATTTTTTACTGTCGCAAATTTTAAATACGCCACGGATTGCTTTTTCTATAGTAAATTATTCAAAAAATAATTTTTTACTGTCGCAAATTTTAATTACGCCAGGGATTGCCTTTTCTGTAGTAAATTTTTCAAAAAATAATTTTTTATTGTACCAAATTTTAATTACGCCAGGGATTGCCTTTTCTATAGTCAATTTTGCAAAAAATAATTTTCTACTGTCGCAAATTGTAATTGCAACGGTGATTGCCTTTTCTATAGTAAATTTTTCAAAAAATAATTTTTTACTGTCGCAAATTTTAATTGCGCCAGAGATTGCCTTTTCGACAGTAAATTTTTCAAAAAATAATTTTTTACTGTCGCAAATTTTAATTGCGCCAGGGATTGCCTTTTCTACAGTAAATTTTGCAAAAAATATTTTTTTACTGTCGCAAATTTTAATTACGCCAGGGATTGCCTTTTCTATAGTAAATTTTGCAAAAAATAATTTTTTACTGTCGCAAATTTTAAATACGCCAGGGATTGCCTTTACTACAGTAAATTTTTCAAAATTTTATTTTTTACTGTCGCAAATATTAATTACGCCAGGGATTGCCTTTTCTATAGTAAATTTTTTAAAAAATAATTTTCTACTGTCGCAAATTTTAATTACGCCAGGGATTGCCTTTTCTATAGTAAATTTTGCAAAAAATAATTTTCTACTCTCGCAAATTTTAAATACACCAGGGATTGCCTCTTCTATAGTAAATTTTGCAAAAAATAATTTTTTACTGTCGCAAATTTTAATTACGCCAGGGATTGCCTTTTCTATAGTAAATTTCTCAAAAATTAATTTTATACTGTCGCAAATTTTAAATGCGCCAGGGATTCCCGCTTCTATAGTAAATTTTGCAAAAAATAATTTTTTACTGTCGCAAATTTTAATTGCGCCAGGAATTGCCTTTTCTACAGTAAATTTTGCAAAAAATAATTTTTTACTGTCGCAAATTTTAATTACGCCAGGGATTGCCTTTTCTATAGTAAATTTTGCAAAAAATAATTTTTTACTGTCGCAAATTTTAAATACGCCAGGGATTGCCTTTTCTACAGTAAATTTTTCAAAAAATAATTTTTTACTGTCGCAAATTTTAATTACGCCAGGGATTGCCTTTTCTATAGTAAATTTTTCAAAATTTAATTTTATACTGTCGCAAATTTTAATTGCGCCAGGGATTGCCTTTTCTATAGTAAATTTTTCAAAAATTAATTTTTTAATGTCGCAAATTTTAAATACGCCAGGGATTGCCTTTTCTATAGTAAATTATTCAAAAAATAATTTTTTACTGTCGCAAATTTTAAATACGCCAGGGATTGCCTTTTCTATAGTAAATTTTTCAAAAAATAATTTTCTACTGTCGCAAATTTTAAATACGCCAGGGATTGCTTTTTCTACAGTATATTTTTCAAAAAATAATTTTTTACTGTCGCAAATTTTAATTACGCCAGGGATTGCATTTTCTATAGTAAATTTTTCAAAAAATAATTTTATACTGTCGCAAATTTTAATTCCGCCAGGGATTGCCTTTTCTATAGTAAATTTTTCAAAATTTAATTTTATAATGTCGCAAATTTTAATTGCGCCAGGGATTGCCTCTTCTATAGTAAATTTTTCAAAAAGTAATTTTTTACTGTCGCAAATTTTAATTACGCCAGGGATTGCCTTTTCTATAGTAAATTTTTCAAAAAATTATTTTCTACTGTCGCAAATTTTAATTACGCCAGGGATTGCCTTTTCTACAGTAAATTTTTCAAAAAATAATTTTTTACTGTCGCAAATTTTAATTGCGCCAGGGATTGCCTCTTCTGTAATAAATTTTTCAAAAATTAATTTTCTACTGTCACAAATTTTAATTGTGCCAGGGATTGCCTCTTCTATAGTAAATTTTGCAAAAAATAATTTTTTACTGTCGCAAATTTTAATTACGCCAGGGATTACCTTTTCTATAGTAAATTTTTCAAAAAATAATTTTCTACTGTCGCAAATTTTAATTACGCCAGGGATTGCCTTTTCTATAGTAAATTATTCAAAAAATAATTTTTTACTCTCGCAAATTTTAAATACGCCAGGGATTGACTCTTCTATAGTAAATTTTTCAAAAAATAATTTTCTACTGTCGCAAATTTTAAATACGCCAGGGATTGCCTCTTCTACAGTAAATTTTTCAAAAAATAATTTTTTACTGTCGCAAATTTTAATTACGCAAGGGATTGCCTTTTCTATAGTAAATTTTTCAAAATTTAATTTTATACTGTCGCAAATTTTAATTGCGCCAGGGATTGCCTCTTCTATAGTAAATTTTGCAAAAAATAATTTTTTATTGTCGCAAATTTTAATTACGCCAGGGATTGCCTTTTCTATAGTAAATTTTGCAAAAAATAATTTTTTACTGTCGCAAATTTTAATTACGCCAAGTATTGCCTTTTCTATAGTAAATTTTTCAAAAAATAATTTTCTACTGTCGCAAATTTTAATTACGCCAGGTTTTGCCTTTTCTATAGTAAATATTGCAAAAAATAATTTTTTACTGTCGCAAATTTTAAATACGCCAGGGATTGCCTTTTCTATAGTAAATTATTCAAAAAATAATTTTTTACTGTCGCAAATTTTAATTACGCCAGGGATTGCCTTTTCAATAGTAAATTTTTCAAAAAATAATTTTTTATTGTCGCAAATTTTAATTACGCCAGGGATTGCCTTTCTATAGTAAATTTTGCAAAAAATAATTTTCTATTGTCGCAAATTTTAATTGCGCCGGGGATTGCCTTTTCTATAGTAAATTTTTCAAAAAATAATTTTTTACTGTCGCAATTTTAATTGCGCCAGGGATTGCCTTTTCTACAGTAAATTTTTCAAAAAATAATTTTATACTGTCGCAAATTTTAATTGCGCCAGGGATTGCCTCTTCTATAGTAAATTTTGCAAAAAAAATTTTTTTATTGTCTCAAATTTTAATTACGCCAGGTATTACCTTTTCTATAGTAAATTTTGCAAAAAAATAATTTTTTACTGTCGCAAATTTTAATTACGCCAAGGATTGCCTTTTCTATAGTAAATTATTCAAAAAATAATTTTTTACTGTCGCAAATTTTAAATACGCCAGGGATTGCCTTTCCTATAGTAAATTATTCAAAAAATAATTTTTTACTGTCGCAAATTTTAAATACGCCATGCACTGCCTTTTCTATAGTAAATTTTTCAAAAAATAATTTTCTACTGTCGCAAATTTTAAATACGCCAGGGATTGCCTTTTCTATAGTAAATTATTCAAAAAATAATTTTTTACTGTCGCAAATTTTAATTACGCCAGGGATTGCCTTTTCTATAGTAAATTTTTCAAAAAATAATTTTATACTGTCGAAAATTTTAATTACGCCAGGGATTGCCTTTTCTATAGTAAATTTTTCAAAAAATAATTTTTTATTGTCGCAAATTTTAATTACGCCAGGGATTGCCTTTTCTATAGTAAATTTTGCAAAAAATAATTTTCTATTGTCGCAAATTTTAATTGCGCCAGGGATTGCCTCTTCTATAGTAAATTTTGCAAAAAATAATTTTTTATTGTCGCAAATTTTAATTACGCCAGGGATTGCCTTTTCTATAGCAAATTATTCAAAAAATAATTTTTTACTGTCTCAAATTTTAAATACGCCAGGGATTGCCTTTTCTATAGCAAATTATTCAAAAAAAAATTTATTACTGTCGCAAATTTTAAATACGCCAGGGATTGACTTTTCTATAGTAAATTTTTCAAAAAATTATTTTCTACTGTCACAAATTTTAAATACGCCAGGGATTGCCTTTTCTACAGTAAATTTTGCAAAAAATAATTTTTTACTGTCGCAAATTTTAATTACGCCAGGGATTGCCTTTTCTATAGTAAATTTTGCAAAAAATAATTTTTTACAGTCGCAAATTTTAATTACGCCAAGGATTGCCTTTTCTATAGTAAATTTTTCAAAACATAATTTTCTACTGTCGCAAATTTTAATTGCGCCGGGGATTGCCTTTTCTATACTAAATTTTTCAAAAAATAATTTTTTACTGTCGCAAATTTTAATTGGGCCAGGGATTGCCTTTTCTGCCGTAAATTTTTCAAAAAATAATTTTTTACTGTCGCAAATTTTAATTACGCCAGGAATTGCCTTTTCTACAGTAAATTTTGCAAAAAATAATTTTTTACTGTCGCAAATTTTAATTAAGCCAGGGATTGCCTTTTCTATAGTAAATTTTGCAAAAAATAATTTTTTACTGTCGCAGATTTTAAATACGGCAGGGATTGCTTTTCTACAGTAAATTTTTCAAAAAATAATTTTTTACTGTCGCAAATTTTAATTACGCCAGGGATTGCCTTTTCTATAGTAAATTTTTCAAAAATTAATTTTTTACTGTCGCAAATTTTAAATATTCCAGGGATTGCCTTTTCTATAGTAAATTATTCAAAAAATAATTTTTTACTGTCGCAAATTTTAAATACGCCAAGGATTGCCTTTTCTATAGCAAATTTTTCAAAAAATAGTTTTCTATTGTCGCAAATTTTAATTACGCCAGGGATTGCCTTTTCTATAGTAAATTTTGCAAAAAACAATTTTTTATTGTCGCAAATTTTAATTACGCCAAGGATTGCCTTTTCTATAGTAAATAATGCAAAAACTAATTTTTTACTGTCGCAAATTTTAAATACGCCAGGGATTGCCTTTTCTATAGTAAATTATTCAAAAAATATTTTTTTACTGTCGCAAATTTTAATTACCCCAGGGATTGCCTTTTCTATAGTAAATTTTTCAAAAAATAATTTTTTATTGTCGCAAATTTTAATTTCGCCAGGGATTGCCTTTTCTATAGTAAATTTTGCAAAAAATAATTTTCTACTGTCGCAAATTTTAATTACGCCAGGTATTGCCTTTTCTATAGTAAAGTTATCAAAAAATAATTTTATACTGTCGCAAATTTTAATTGCGCCAGGGATTGCCTCTTCTATAGTAAATTTTGCAAAAAATAATTTTTTATTGTCGCAAATTTTAATTACGCCAGGGATTGCCATTTCTATAGTAAATTTTGCATAAAATAATTTTCTACTGTCGCAAATTTTAATTGCGCCGGGGATTGCCTTTTCTATTGTAAATTTTGCAAAAAATAATTTTTTACTGTCGCAAATTTTAATTACGCCAAGGATTGCCTTTTCTATAGTAAATATTGCAAAAAATAATTTTTTACTGTCGTAAATTTTAAATACGCCAGGGATTGCCTTTTCTATAGTAAATTTTTCAAAAAATAATTTTTTACTGTCGCAAATTTTAATTTCGCCAGGGATTGCCTTTTCTATAGTAAATTTTGCAAAAAATAATTTTCTACTGTTGCAAATTTTAATTGCGCCGCGGATTGACTTTTCTATTGTAAATTTTGCAAAAAATAATTTTTTACTGTCGCAAATTTTAATTACGCCAAGGATTGCCTTTTCTATAGTAAATAATGCAAAAACTAATTTTTTACTGTCGCAAATTTTAATTACGCCAGGGATTGCCTTTTCTATAGTAAATTTTTCAAAAAATAATTTTTTATTGTCGCAAATTTTAATTTCGCCAGGGATTGCCTTTTCTATAGTAAATTTTGCAAAAAATAATTTTTTACTGTCGCAAATTTTAATTACGCCAGGTATTGCCTTTTCTATAGTAAAGTTATCAAAAAATAATTTTATACTGTCGCAAATTTTAATTGCGCCAGGGATTGCCTCTTCTATAGTAAATTTTGCAAAAAATAATTTTTTATTGTCGCAAATTTTAATTACGCCAGGGATTGCCTTTTCTATAGTAAATTTTGCAAAAAATAATTTTTTACTGTCACAAATTTTAATTACGCCAAGGATTGCCTTTTCTATAGTAAATTTTTCAAAAAATAATTTTCTACTGTCGCAAATTTTAATTACGCCAGGGATTGCCTTTCCTATAGTAAATATTGCAAAAAATAATTTTTTACTGTCGCAAATTTTAAATACGCCAGGGATTGCCTTTTCTATAGTAAACTATTCAAAAAATAATTTTTTACTGTCGCAAATTTTAATTACTCCAGGGATTGCCATTTCTATAGTAAATTTTGCATAAAATAATTTTCTACTGTCGCAAATTTTAATTGCGCCGGGGATTGCCTTTTCTATTGTAAATTTTGCAAAAAATAATTTTTTACTGTCGCAAATTTTAATTACGCCAAGGATTGCCTTTTCTATAGTAAATATTGCAAAAAATAATTTTTTACTGTCGTAAATTTTAAATACGCCAGGGATTGCCTTTTCTATAGTAAATTATTCAAAAAATAATTTTTTACTGTCGCAAATTTTAATTTCGCCAGGGACTGCCTTTTCTATAGTAAATTTTTCAAAAATTAATTTTTTACTATCGCAAATTTTAAATACGCCAGGGATTGCCTTTTCTATAGTAAATTTTGCAAAAAATAATTTTTTACTGTCGCAAATTTTAATTACGCCAAGGATTGCCTTTTCTATAGTAAATTTTTCAAAAAATAAATTTCTACTGTCGCAAATTTTAATTACGCCAGGGTTTGCCTTTTCTCTAGTAAATTTTGCAAAAAATAATTTTTTATTGTCGCAAATTTTAATTACGCCAGGGATTGACTTTTCTATAGTAAATTTTGCAAAAAATAATTTTTTACTGTCGCAAATTTTAATTACGCCAAGGATTGCCTTTTCTATAGTAAATTTTTCAAAAAATAAATTTCTACTGTCGCAAATTTTAGTTACGCCAGGGATTGCCTTTTCTATAGTAAATATTGCAAAAAATAATTTTTTTCTGTCCCAAATTTTAAATACGCCAGGGATTGCCTTTTCTACAGTAAATTTTTCAAAATTTAATTTTATACTGTCGCAAATTTTAATTGCGCCAGGGATTGCCTCTTCTATAGTAAATTTTGCAAAAAATAATTTTTTATTGTCGCAAATTTTAAATTCGCCATGGATTGCATTTTCTACAGTAAATTTTTCAAAAATTAATTTTATACTGTCGCAAATTTTAATTGCGCCAGGGATTGCCTCTTCTATAGTAAATTTTGCAAAAAATAATTTTTTATTGTCGGAAATTTTAATTACGCCAGGGATTGCCTTTTCTATAGTAAATTTTGCAAAAAAGAATTTTTTACTGTCGCAAATTTTAATTACGCCAAGGATTGCCTCTTCTATAGTAAATTTTTCAAAAAATAATTTTCTACTGTCGCAAATTTTAATTACGCCAGGGATTGCCTTTTCTATAGTAAATTTTTCACAAATTAATTTTTTACTGTCGCAAATTTTAATTACGCCAGGGATTGCCTTTTCTATAGTAAATTATTCAAAAAAATAATTTTTTACTGTCGCAAATTTTAAATACGCCAGGGATTATCTTTTCTACAGTAAATTTTTCAGAAAATAATTTTTTATTGTCGCAAATTTTAATTGCGCCAGGGATTGCCTTTTCTACAGTAAATTTTTCAAAAAATAATTTTCTACTGTCGCAAATTTTAATTGCCCCAGGGATTGCTTTTCTACAGTAAATTTTTCAAAAAATAATTTTCTACTGTCGCAAATTTTAATTGCGCCAGGGATTGCCTTTTCTATAGTAAATTTTTCACAAATTAATTTTTTACTGTCGCAAATTTTAATTGCGCCAGGGATTGCCTTTTCTACAGTAAATTTTTCAAAAAATAATTTTTTACTGTCGCAAATTTTAATTGCGCCAGGGATTGCCTTTTCTACAGTAAATTTTGCAAAAAATAATTTTTTACTGTCGCAAATTTTAATTTCGCCAGGGATTGCCTTTTCTATAGTAAATTTTTCACAAATTAATTTTTTACTGTCGCAAATTTTAAATCCGCCAGGGATTGCCTTTTCTATAGTAAATTTTTCAAAAATTAATTTTTTACTGTCGCAAATTTTAAATGCGCCAGGGATTGCCTTTTCTATAGTAAATTTTGCAAAAAATAATTTTTTACTGTCGCAAATTTTAATTACGCCAAGGATTGCCTTTTCTATAGTAAATTTTTCAAAAAATAATTTTCTACTGTCGCAAATTTTAATTACGCCATGGATTGCCTTTTCTATAGTAAATATTGCAAAAAATAATTTTTTACTGTCGCAAATTTTAAATACGCCAGGGATTGCCTTTTCTACAGTAAATTATTCAAAAAATAATTTTTTACTGTCGCAAATTTTAATTACGCCAGGGATTGTCTTTTCTATAGTAAATTTTGCAAAAAATAATTTTCTACTGTCGCAAATTTTAATTGCACCGGGGATTGCCTTTTCTATTGTAAATTTTGCAACAAATAATTTTTTACTCTCGCAAATTTTAATTACGCCAAGGATTGCCTTTTCTATAGTAAATTTTTCAAAAAAATAATTTTCTACTGTCGCAAATTTTAATTACGCCAGGGATTGCCTTTTCTATAGTAAATATTGCAAAAATAATTTTTTACTGTCGCAAATTTTAAATACGCCAGGGATTGCCTTTTCTATAGTAAATTATTCAAAAAATAATTTTTTACTGTCGCAAATTTTAATTACACAGGGATTGCCTTTTCTATAGTAAATTTTTCAAAAAATAATTTTTTACTGTCGCAAATTTTAATTGCGCCAGTGATTGCCTTTTCTACAGTAAATTTTGCAAAAAATAATTTTTTACTGTCGCAAATTTTAATTTCGCCAGGGATTGCCTTTTCTATAGTAAATTTTGCAAAAAATAATTTTTTACTGTCGCAAATTTTAAATTCGCCAGGGATTGCATTTTCTACAGTAAATTTTGCAAAAAATAATTTTTTACTGTCGCAAATTTTAAATTCGCCATGGATTGCATTTTCTACAGTAAATTTTTCAAAAATTAATTTTATACTGTCGCAAATTTTAATTGCGCCAGGGATTGCCTCTTCTATAGTAAATTTTGCAAAAAATAATTTTTTATTGTCGCAAATTTTAATTACGCCAGGGATTGCCTTTTCTATAGTAAATTTTGCAAAAAAGAATTTTTTACTGTCGCAAATTTTAATTACGCCAAGGATTGCCTCTTCTATAGTAAATTTTTCAAAAAATAATTTTCTACTGTCGCAAATTTTAATTACGCCAGGGTATGCCTTTTCTATATTAAATTTTTCACAAATTAATTTTTTACTGTCGCAAATTTTAATTACGCCAGGGATTGCCTTTTCTATAGTAAATTATTCAAAAAAATAATTTTTTACTGTCGCAAATTTTAAATACGCCAGGGATTGCCTTTTCTACAGTAAATTTTTCAGAAAATAATTTTTTATTGTCGCAAATTTTAATTGCGCCAGGGATTGCCTTTTCTACAGTAAATTTTTCAAAAAATAATTTTCTACTGTCGCAAATTTTAATTGCCCCAGGGATTGCTTTTCTACAGTAAATTTTTCAAAAAATAATTTTCTACTGTCGCAAATTTTAATTGCGCCAGGGATTGCCTTTTCTATAGTAAATTTTTCACAAATTAATTTTTTACTGTCGCAAATTTTAATTGCGCCAGGGATTGCCTTTTCTACAGTAAATTTTTCAAAAAATAATTTTTTACTGTCGCAAATTTTAATTGCGCCAGGGATTGCCTTTTCTACAGTAAATTTTGCAAAAAATAATTTTTTACTGTCGCAAATTTTAATTTCGCCAGGGATTGCCTTTTCTATAGTAAATTTTTCACAAATTAATTTTTTACTGTCGCAAATTTTAAATCCGCCAGGGATTGCCTTTTCTATAGTAAATTTTTCAAAAATTAATTTTTTACTGTCGCAAATTTTAAATGCGCCAGGGATTGCCTTTTCTATAGTAAATTTTGCAAAAAATAATTTTTTACTGTCGCAAATTTTAATTACGCCAAGGATTGCCTTTTCTATAGTAAATTTTTCAAAAAATAATTTTCTACTGTCGCAAATTTTAATTACGCCATGGATTGCCTTTTCTATAGTAAATATTGCAAAAAATAATTTTTTACTGTCGCAAATTTTAAATACGCCAGGGATTGCCTTTTCTACAGTAAATTATTCAAAAAATAATTTTTTACTGTCGCAAATTTTAATTACGCCAGGGATTGTCTTTTCTATAGTAAATTTTGCAAAAAATAATTTTCTACTGTCGCAAATTTTAATTGCACCGGGGATTGCCTTTTCTATTGTAAATTTTGCAACAAATAATTTTTTACTCTCGCAAATTTTAATTACGCCAAGGATTGCCTTTTCTATAGTAAATTTTTCAAAAAAATAATTTTCTACTGTCGCAAATTTTAATTACGCCAGGGATTGCCTTTTCTATAGTAAATATTGCAAAAATAATTTTTTACTGTCGCAAATTTTAAATACGCCAGGGATTGCCTTTTCTATAGTAAATTAATCAAAAAATAATTTTTTACTGTCGCAAATTTTAATTACGCCAGGGATTGCCTTTTCTATAGTAAATTTTTCAAAAAATAATTTTTTACTGTCGCAAATTTTAATTGCGCCAGGGATTGCCTTTTCTACAGTAAATTTTTCAAAAAATAATTTTTTACTGTCGCAAATTTTAATTGCGCCAGGGATTGCCTTTTCTACAGTAAATTTTGCAAAAAATAATTTTTTACTGTCGCAAATTTTAATTACGCCAGGGATTGCCTTTTCTATAGTAAATTTTGTAAAAAATAATTTTTTACTGTCGCAAATTTTAATTCACAAGGGATTGCCTTTTCTATAGTAAATTTTTCAAAATTTAATTTTATACTGTCGCAAATTTTAATTGCGCCAGGGATTGCCTCTTCCATAGTAAATTTTGCAAAAAATAATTTTTTATTGTCGCAAATTTTAATTACGCCAGGCATTGCCTTTTCTATAGTAAATTTTGCAAAAAATAATTTTTTTACTGTCGCAAATTTTAATTACGCCAAGGATTGCCTTTTCTATAGAAAATATTTCAAAAAATAATTTTTTACTGTCGCAAATTTTAATTACGCCAGGGATTGCCTTTTCTATAGTAAATATTGCAAAAAATAATTTTTTACTGTCGCAAATTTTAAATACGCCAGGGATTGCCTTTTCTATAGTAAATTATTCAAAAAATAATTTTTTACTGTCGCAAATTTTAATTACACAGGGATTGCCTTTTCTATAGTAAATTTTTCAAAAAATAATTTTTTATTGTCGCAAATTTTAATTACGCCAGGGATTGCCTTTTCTATAGTAAATATTGCAAAAAATAATTTTCTATTGTCGCAAATTTTAATTGCGCCGGGGATTGCCTTTTCTATAGTAAATTTTTCAAAAAATAATTTTTTACTGTCGCAAATTTTAATTGCGCCAGGGATTGCCTTTTCTACAGTAAATTTTTCAAAAAATAATTTTTTACTGTCGCAAATTTTAATTGCGCCAGGGATTGCCTTTTCTACAGTAAATTTTGCAAAAAATAATTTTTTACTGTCGCAAATTTTAATTTCGCCAGGGATTGCCTTTTCTATAGTAAATTTTGCAAAAAATAATTTTTTACTATCGCAAATTTTAAATTCGCCAGGGATTGCATTTTCTACAGTAAATTTTTCAAAAATTAATTTTATACTGTCGCAAATTTTAATTGCGCCAGGGATTGCCTCTTCTATAGTAAATTTTGCAAAAAATAATTTTTTATTGTCGCAAATTTTAATTACGCCAGGGATTGCCTTTTCTATAGTAAATTTTGCAAAAAAGAATTTTTTACTGTCGCAAATTTTAATCACGCCAAGGATTGCCTCTTCTATAGTAAATTTTTCAAAAAATAATTTTCTACTGTCGCAAATTTTAATTACGCCAGGGATTGCCTTTTCTATAGTAAATTTTTCACAAATTAATTTTTTACTGTCGCAAATTTTAATTACGCCAGGGATTGCCTTTTCTATTGTAAATTATTCAAAAAAATAATTTTTTACTGTCGCAAATTTTAAATACGCCAGGGATTGCCTTTTCTACAGTAAATTTTTCAGAAAATAATTTTTTATTGTCGCAAATTTTAATTGCGCCAGGGATTGCCTTTTCTACAGTAAATTTTTCAAAAAATAATTTTCTACTGTCGCAAATTTTAATTGCCCCAGGGATTGCTTTTCTACAGTAAATTTTTCAAAAAATAATTTTCTACTGTCGCAAATTTTAATTGCGCCAGGGATTGCCTTTTCTATAGTAAATTTTTCACAAATTAATTTTTTACTGTCGCAAATTTTAATTGCGCCAGGGATTGCCTTTTCTACAGTAAATTTTTCAAAAAATAATTTTTTACTGTCGCAAATTTTAATTGCGCCAGGTATTGCCTTTTCTACAGTAAATTTTGCAAAAAATAATTTTTTACTGTCGCAAATTTTAATTTCGCCAGGGATTGCCTTTTCTATAGTAAATTTTGCAAAAGATAATTTTTTACTGTCGCAAATTTTAAATTCGCCAGGGATTGCATTTTCTACAGTAAATTTTTCAAAAATTAATTTTATACTGTCGCAAATTTTAATTGCGCCAGGGATTGCCTCTTCTATAGTAAATTTTGCAAAAAATAATATTTTATTGTCGCAAATTTTAATTACGCCTGGGATTGCCTTTTCTATAGTAAATTTTGCAAAAAAGAATTTTTTACTGTCGCAAATTTTCATTACGCCAAGGATTGCCTCTTCTATAGTAAATTTTTCAAAAAATAATTTTCTACTGTCGCAAATTTTAATTACGCCAGGGATTGCCTTTTCTATAGTAAATTTTTCACAAATTAATTTTTTACTGTCGCAAATTTTAATTACGCCAGGGATTGCCTTTTCTATAGTAAATTATTCAAAAAAATAATTTTTTACTGTCGCAAATTTTAAATACGCCAGGGATTGCCTTTTCTACAGTAAATTTTTCAGAAAATAATTTTTTATTGTCGCAAATTTTAATTGCGCCAGGGATTGCCTTTCTACAGTTAATTTTTCAAAAAATAATTTTCTACTGTCGCAAATTTTAATTGCGCCAGGGATTGCTTTTCTACAGTAAATTTTTCAAAAAATAATTTTCTACTGTCGCAAATTTTAATTGCGCCAGGGATTGCCTTTTCTATAGTAAATTTTTCACAAATTAATTTTTTACTGTCGCAAATTTTAATTACGCCAGGGATTGCCTTTTCTATAGTAAATTTTTCAAAAAATAATTTTCTACTGTCGCAAATTTTAAATCCACCAGGGATTGCCTCTTCTATAGTAAATTTTGCAAAAAATAATTTTTTATTGTAGCAAATTTTAATTACGCCAGGGATTGCATTTTCTATAGTAAATTTTGCAAAAAATAATTTTTTACTGTCGCAAATTTTAATTACGCCAGGGATTGCCTTTTCTACAGTAAATTTTTCAAAAACTAATTTTTTACTGTCGCAAATTTTAATTGCGCCAGGGATTGCCTTTTCTACAGTAAATTTTCAAAAATTACTTTTTTACTGTCGCAAATTTTAAATCCGCCAGGTATTGCCTTTTCTATAGTCAATTTTTCACAAATTAATTTTTTGCTGTCGCAAATTTTAATTACGCCAGGGATTGCCTTTTCTATAGTAAATTATTCAAAAAAATAATTGTTTACTGTCGCAAATTTTAAATACGCCAGGGATTGCCTTTTCGATAGTAAATTTTTCAAAAAATAATTTGCTACTGTCGCAAATTTTAACTGCGCCAGGGAGTGCCTTTTCTACAGTAAATTTTGCAAAAAATAATTCTTTACTGTCGCAAATTTTAATTACGCCAGGGATTGCCTTTTCTATAGTAAATTTTGCAAAAAATAATTTTTTACTGTCGCAAATTTTAAATACGACAGGGATTGCCTTTTCTACAGTAAATTTTTCAAAAATTAATTTTTTACTGTCGCAAATTTTAATTACGCCAGGGATTGCCTTCTCTATAGTAAATTTTTCAAAAAATAATTTTCTACTGTCGCAAATTTTAAATCCACCAGGGATTGCCACTTCTATAGTAAATTTTGCAAAAAATAATTTTTTATTGTAGCAAATTTTAATTACGCCAGGGATTGCATTTTCTATAGTAAATTTTGCAAAAAATAATTTTTTACTGTCGCAAATTTTAATTGCGCCTTTTCTACAGTAAATTTTTCAAAAAATAATTTTCTACTGTCGCAAATTTTAATTGCGCCAGGGATTGCCTTTTCTACAGTAAATTTTGCAAAAAATAATTCTTTACTGTCGCAAATTTTAAATACGCCAGGGATTGCCTTTTCTATAGTAAATTTTTCAAAAAATAATTTTCTACTGTCGCAAATTTTAAATACGCCAGGGATTGCCCTTTCTACAGTAAATTTTTCAAAAAATAATTTTTTACTGTCGCAAATTTTAATTACGCCAGGGATTGCTTTTCTATAGTAAATTTTTCAAAAAATAATTTTATACTGTCGCAAATTTTAATTACGCCAGGGATTGCTTTTCCTATAGTAAATTTTTCAAAATTTAATTTTATACTGTCGCAAATTTTAATTGCGCCAGGGATTGCCTCTTCTATAGTAAATTTTGCAAAAAGTAATTTTTTATTTTCGCAAATTTTAATTACGCCAGGGATTGCATTTTCTATAGTAAATTTTGCAAAAAATAATTTCTTACATCGCAAATTTTAATTACGCCAGGGATTGCCTTTTCTATAGTAAACTTTTCAAAAAATAATTTTCTACTGTCGCAAATGTTAATTACGCCAGGGATTGCCGTTTCTATAGTAAATTTTGCAAAAAATAATTTTTTACTGTCGCTAATTTTAAATACGCCAGGGATTGCCTTTTCTATAGTAAATTATTCAAAAAATTATTTTTTACTGTCGCAAATTTTAAGTACGCCAGGGATTGCCTTTTCGATAGTAAATTTTTCAAAAAATAATTTGCTACTGTCGCAAATTTTAACTGCGCCAGGGAGTGCCTTTTCTACAGTAAATTTTGCAAAAAATAATTCTTTACTGTCGCAAATTTTAATTACGCCAGGGATTGCCTTTTCTATAGTAAATTTTGCAAAAAATAATTTTTTACTGTCGCAAATTTTAAATACGACAGGGATTGCCTTTTCTACAGTAAATTTTTCAAAAATTAATTTTTTACTGTCGCAAATTTTAATTACGCCAGGGTTTGCCTTTCCTATAGTACATTTTTCAAAATTTAATTTTATACTGTCGCAAATTTTAATTACGCCAGGGATTGCATTTTCTATAGTAAATTATTCAAAAAAATAATTTTTTACTGTCGCAAATTTTAAATACGCCAGGGATTGCCTTTTCTACAGTAAATTTTTCAAAAAATAATTTTTTACTGTCGCAAATTTTAATTGCGCCAGGAATTGCCTTTTCTACAGTAAATTTTTCAAAAAATAATTTTCTACTGTCGCAAATTTTAATTGCGCCAGGGATTGCCTTTTCTATAGTAAATTTTTCAAAATTAATTTTTTACTGTCGCAAATTTTAATTACGCCAGGGATTGCCTTTTCGATAGTAAATTTTTCAAAAAATAATTTTCTACTGTCGCAAATTTTAATTGCGCCAGGGATTGCCTTTTCTACAGTAAATTTTGCAAAAAATAATTCTTTACTGTCGCAAATTTTAATTACGCCAGGGATTGCCTTTTCTATATTAAATTTTGCAAAAAATAATTTTTTACTGTCGCAAATTTTAAATACGCCAGGGATTGCCATTTCTATAGTAAATTATTCAAAAAATTATTTTTTACTGTCGCAAATTTTAATTGCGCCAGGGATTGCCTTTTCTATAGTAAATTTTTCAAAAATTAATTTTTTACTGTCGCAAATTTTAAATACGCCAGGGATTGCCTTTTCTATAGTAAATCATTCAAAAAATTATTTTTTACTTTCGCAAATTTTAAATACGCCAGGGATTGCCTTTTCTATAGTAAATTTTTCAAAAAATAATTTTCTACTGTCGCAAATTTTAAATACGCCAGGGATTGCCTTTTCTACAGTAAATTTTTTACTGTCGCAAATTTTAATTACGCCAGGGATTGCCTTTTCTATAGTAAATTTTTCAAAAAATAATTTTATACTGTCGCAAATTTTAATTACGCCAGGGATTGCCTTTCCTATAGTAAATTTTTCAAAATTTAATTTTATACTGTCGCAAATTTTAATTGCGCCAGGGATTGCCTCTTCTATAGTAAATTTTGCAAAAAATAATGTTTTATTGTCGCAAATTTTAAATACGACAGGGATTGCCTTTTCTACAGTAAATTTTTCAAAAATTAATTTTTTACTGTCGCAAATTTTAATTACGCCAGGTATTGCCTTTTCTATAGTCAATTTTTCACAAATTAATTTTTTGCTGTCGCAAATTTTAATTACGCCAGGGATTGCCTTTTCTATAGTAAATTATTCAAAAAAATAATTGTTTACTGTCGCAAATTTTAAATACGCCAGGGATTGCCTTTTCGATAGTAAATTTTTCAAAAAATAATTTGCTACTGTCGCAAATTTTAACTGCGCCAGGGAGTGCCTTTTCTACAGTAAATTTTGCAAAAAATAATTCTTTACTGTCGCAAATTTTAATTTCGCCAGGGATTGCCTTTTCTATAGTAAATTTTGCAAAAGATAATTTTTTACTGTCGCAAATTTTAAATTCGCCAGGGATTGCATTTTCTACAGTAAATTTTTCAAAAATTAATTTTATACTGTCGCAAATTTTAATTGCGCCAGGGATTGCCTCTTCTATAGTAAATTCTGCAAAAAATAATATTTTATTGTCGCAAATTTTAATTACGCCTGGGATTGCCTTTTCTATAGTAAATTTTGCAAAAAAGAATTTTTTACTGTCGCAAATTTTCATTACGCCAAGGATTGCCTCTTCTATAGTAAATTTTTCAAAAAATAATTTTCTACTGTCGCAAATTTTAATTACGCCAGGGATTGCCTTTTCTATAGTAAATTTTTCACAAATTAATTTTTTACTGTCGCAAATTTTAATTACGCCAGGGATTGCCTTTTCTATAGTAAATTATTCAAAAAAATAATTTTTTACTGTCGCAAATTTTAAATACGCCAGGGATTGCCTTTTCTACAGTAAATTTTTCAGAAAATAATTTTTTATTGTCGCAAATTTTAATTGCGCCAGGGATTGCCTTTCTACAGTTAATTTTTCAAAAAATAATTTTCTACTGTCGCAAATTTTAATTGCGCCAGGGATTGCTTTTCTACAGTAAATTTTTCAAAAAATAATTTTCTACTGTCGCAAATTTTAATTGCGCCAGGGATTGCCTTTTCTATAGTAAATTTTTCACAAATTAATTTTTTACTGTCGCAAATTTTAATTACGCCAGGGATTGCCTTTTCTATAGTAAATTTTTCAAAAAATAATTTTCTACTGTCGCAAATTTTAAATCCACCAGGGATTGCCTCTTCTATAGTAAATTTTGCAAAAAATAATTTTTTATTGTAGCAAATTTTAATTACGCCAGGGATTGCATTTTCTATAGTAAATTTTGCAAAAAATAATTTTTTACTGTCGCAAATTTTAATTACGCCAGGGATTGCCTTTTCTACAGTAAATTTTTCAAAAACTAATTTTTTACTGTCGCAAATTTTAATTGCGCCAGGGATTGCCTTTTCTACAGTAAATTTTCAAAAATTAATTTTTTACTGTCGCAAATTTTAAATCCGCCAGGTATTGCCTTTTCTATAGTCAATTTTTCACAAATTAATTTTTTGCTGTCGCAAATTTTAATTACGCCAGGGATTGCCTTTTCTATAGTAAATTATTCAAAAAAATAATTGTTTACTGTCGCAAATTTTAAATACGCCAGGGATTGCCTTTTCGATAGTAAATTTTTCAAAAAATAATTTGCTACTGTCGCAAATTTTAACTGCGCCAGGGAGTGCCTTTTCTACAGTAAATTTTGCAAAAAATAATTCTTTACTGTCGCAAATTTTAATTACGCCAGGGATTGCCTTTTCTATAGTAAATTTTGCAAAAAATAATTTTTTACTGTCGCAAATTTTAAATACGACAGGGATTGCCTTTTCTACAGTAAATTTTTCAAAAATTAATTTTTTACTGTCGCAAATTTTAATTACGCCAGGGATTGCCTTCTCTATAGTAAATTTTTCAAAAAATAATTTTCTACTGTCGCAAATTTTAAATCCACCAGGGATTGCCACTTCTATAGTAAATTTTGCAAAAAATAATTTTTTATTGTAGCAAATTTTAATTACGCCAGGGATTGCATTTTCTATAGTAAATTTTGCAAAAAATAATTTTTTACTGTCGCAAATTTTAATTGCGCCTTTTCTACAGTACATTTTTAAAAAATAATTTTCTACTGTCGCAAATTTTAATTGCGCCAGGGATTGCCTTTTCTATAGTAAATTTTTCACAAATTAATTTTTTACTGTCGCAAATTTTAATTACGCCAGGGATTGCCTTTTCGATAGTAAATTTTTCAAAAAATAATTTTCTACTGTCGCAAATTTTAATTGCGCCAGGGAGTGCCTTTTCTACAGTAAATTTTGCAAAAAATAATTCTTTACTGTCGCAAATTTTAAATACGCCAGGGATTGCCTTTTCTATAGTAAATTTTTCAAAAAATAATTTTCTACTGTCGCAAATTTTAAATACGCCAGGGATTGCCCTTTCTACAGTAAATTTTTCAAAAAATAATTTTTTACTGTCGCAAATTTTAATTACGCCAGGGATTGCTTTTCTATAGTAAATTTTTCAAAAAATAATTTTATACTGTCGCAAATTTTAATTACGCCAGGGATTGCTTTTCCTATAGTAAATTTTTCAAAATTTAATTTTATACTGTCGCAAATTTTAATTGCGCCAGGGATTGCCTCTTCTATAGTAAATTTTGCAAAAAGTAATTTTTTATTTTCGCAAATTTTAATTACGCCAGGGATTGCATTTTCTATAGTAAATTTTGCAAAAAATAATTTCTTACATCGCAAATTTTAATTACGCCAGGGATTGCCTTTTCTATAGTAAACTTTTCAAAAAATAATTTTCTACTGTCGCAAATGTTAATTACGCCAGGGATTGCCGTTTCTATAGTAAATTTTGCAAAAAATAATTTTTTACTGTCGCTAATTTTAAATACGCCAGGGATTGCCTTTTCTATAGTAAATTATTCAAAAAATTATTTTTTACTGTCGCAAATTTTAAGTACGCCAGGGATTGCCTTTTCTATAGTAAATTTTTCAAAAAATAATTTTCTACTGTCGCAAATTTTAAATACGCCAGGGATTGCCTTTTCTACAGTAAATTTTTAAAAAATAATTTTTTACTGTCGCAAATTTTAATTACGCCAGGGATTGCCTTTTCTATAGTAAATTTTTGAAAAAATAATTTTATACTGTCGCAAATTTTAATTACGCCAGGGTTTGCCTTTCCTATAGTACATTTTTCAAAATTTAATTTTATACTGTCGCAAATTTTAATTGCGCCAGGGATTGCCTCTTCTATAGTAAATTTTGCAAAAAATAATTTTTTATTGTCGCAAATTTTAATGGCGCCAGGGATTGCCTTTTCTATAGTAAATTTTTCAAAAAATAATTTTCTACTGTCGCAAATTTTAAATACGCCATGGATTGCCTTTTCTACAGTAAATTTTTCAAAAAATAATTTTTTACTGTCGCAAATTTTTATTACGACAGGGATTGCCTTTTCTATAGTAAATTTTTCAAAAAATAATTTTATACTGTCGCAAATTTTAATTACGCCAGGGATTGCTTTTCCTATAGTAAATTTTTCAAAATTTAATTTTATACTGTCGCAAATTTTAATTGCGCCAGGGATTGCCTTTTCTATAGTAAATTTTTCAAAAAATAATTTTAAACTGTCGAAAATTTTAATTACGCCAGGGATTGCCTCTTCTATAGTAAATTTTTCAAAATTTTAATTTTATACTGTCGCAAATTTTAATTGCGCCAGGGATTGCCTCTTCTATAGTAAATTTTGCAAAAAATAATTTTTTATTGTGGCAAATTTTAATTACGCCAGGGATTGCATTTTCTATAGTAAATTTTGCAAAAAATAATTTTTTACTGTCGCAAATTTTAATTACGCCAGGGATTGCCTTTTCTACAGTAAATTTTCAAAAACTAATTTTTTACTGTCGCAAATTTTAACTGCGCTAGGGATTGCCTTTTCTACAGTAAATATTCAAAAATTAATTTTTTACTGTCGCAAATTTTAAATCCGCCAGGTATTGCCTTTTCTATAGTCAATTTTTCACAAATTAATTTTTTACTGTCGCAAATTTTAATTACGCCAGGGATTGCATTTTCTATAGTAAATTATTCAAAAAAATAATTTTTTACTGTCGCAAATTTTAAATACGCCAGGGATTGCCTTTTCTACAGTAAATTTTTCAAAAAATAATTTTTTACTGTCGCAAATTTTAATTGCGCCAGGAATTGCCTTTTCTACAGTAAATTTTTCAAAAAATAATTTTCTACTGTCGCAAATTTTAATTGCGCCAGGGATTGCCTTTTCTATAGTAAATTTTTCAAAATTAATTTTTTACTGTCGCAAATTTTAATTACGCCAGGGATTGCCTTTTCGATAGTAAATTTTTCAAAAAATAATTTTCTACTGTCGCAAATTTTAATTGCGCCAGGGATTGCCTTTTCTACAGTAAATTTTGCAAAAAATAATTCTTTACTGTCGCAAATTTTAATTACGCCAGGGATTGCCTTTTCTATATTAAATTTTGCAAAAAATAATTTTTTACTGTCGCAAATTTTAAATACGCCAGGGATTGCCTTTTCTACAGTAAATTTTACAAAAAATAATTTTTTACTGTTGCAAATTTTAATTTCGCCAGGGATTGCCTTTTCTATAGTAAATTTTTCAAAAAATAATTTTATACTGTCGCAAATTTTAATTACGCCAGGGATTGCCATTTCTATAGTAAATTATTCAAAAAATTATTTTTTACTGTCGCAAATTTTAATTGCGCCAGGGATTGCCTTTTCTATAGTAAATTTTTCAAAAATTAATTTTTTACTGTCGCAAATTTTAAATACGCCAGGGATTGCCTTTTCTATAGTAAATCATTCAAAAAATTATTTTTTACTTTCGCAAATTTTAAATACGCCAGGGATTGCCTTTTCTATAGTAAATTTTTCAAAAAATAATTTTCTACTGTCGCAAATTTTAAATACGCCAGGGATTGCCTTTTCTACAGTAAATTTTTTACTGTCGCAAATTTTAATTACGCCAGGGATTGCCTTTTCTATAGTAAATTTTTCAAAAAATAATTTTATACTGTCGCAAATTTTAATTACGCCAGGGATTGCCTTTCCTATAGTAAATTTTTCAAAATTTAATTTTATACTGTCGCAAATTTTAATTGCGCCAGGGATTGCCTCTTCTATAGTAAATTTTGCAAAAAATAATGTTTTATTGTCGCAAATTTTAATTGCGCCAGGGATTGCCTTTTCTATAGTAAATTTTTCAAAAAATAATTTTCTACTGTCGCAAATTTTAAATACGCCAGGGATTGCCTTTTCTACAGTAATTTTTTCACAAAATAATTTTTTACTGTCGCAAATTTTAATTACGCCAGGGATTGCCTTTTCTACAGTAAATTTTTCAAAAAATAATTTTATACTGTCCCAAATTTTAATTACGCCAGGGATTGCTTTTCCTATAGTAAATTTTTGAAAATTTAATTTTATACTGGCGCAAATTTTAATTGCGCCAGGGATTGCCTCTTCTATAGTAAATTTTGCAAAAAATAATTTTTTGTTTTCGCAAATTTTAAGTACGCCAGGGATTGCATTTTCTATAGTAAATTTTGCAAAAAATAATTTTTTACTGTCGCAAATTTTAATTACGCCAGGGATTGCCTTTTCTATAGTAAATTTTTCAAAAAATAATTTTCTACTGTCGCAAATGTTAATAACGCCAGGGATTGCCGTTTCTATAGTAAATTTTGCAAAAAATAATTTTTTACTGTCGCCAATTTTAAATACGCCAGGGATTGCCTTTTCTATAGTAAATTATTCAAAAAATTATTTTTTACTGTCGCAAATTTTAAGTACGCCAGGGATTGCCTTTTCTATAGTAAATTTTTTAAAAAATAATTTTCTACTGTCGCAAATTTTAAATACGCCAGGGATTGCCTTTTCTACAGTAAATTTTTAAAAAATAATTTTTTAATTTCGCAAATTTTAATTACGCTAGGGATTGCCTTTTCTATAGTAAATTTTTCAAAAAATAATTTTATACTGTCGCATATTTTAATTACGCCAGGGATTGCCTTTCCTATAGTAAACTTTTCAAAATTTAATTTTATACTGTCGCAAATTTTAATTGCGCCAGGGGTTGCCTCTTCTATAGTAAATTTTGCACAAAATAATTTTTTATTGTCGCAAATTTTAATTGCGCCAGGGATTGCCTTTTCTATAGTAAATTTTTCAAAAAATAATTTTCTACTGTCGCAAATTTTAAATACGCCAGGGATTGCCTTTTCTACAGTAAATTTTTCAAAAAATAATTTTTTACTGTCGCAAATTTTAATTACGCCAGGGATTGCCTTTTCTATAGTAAATTTTTCAAAAAATAATTTTATACTGTCGCAAATTTTAATTACGCCAGGGATTGCTTTTCCTATAGTAAATTTTTCAAAATTTAATTTTATACTGTCGGAAATTTTAATTGCGCCAGGGATTGCCTCTTCTATAGTAAATTTTTCAAAAAATAATTTTTTATTTTCGCAAATTTTAATTACGCCAGGGATTGCATTTTCTATAGTAAATTTTGCAAAAAACACATTTTTTACTGTCGCAACTTTTAATTACGCCAGGGATTGCCTTTTCTATAGTAAATTTTTCAAAAAATAATTTTCTACTGTCGCAAATGTTAACTGCGCCAGGGATTGCCGTTTCTATAGTAAATTTTGCAAAAAATAATTTTTTACTGTCGCTAATTTTAAATACGCCAGGGATTGCCTTTTCTATAGTAAATTATTCAAACAATAATTTTTTACTGTCGCAAATTTTAATTACGCCAGGGATTGCCTTTTCTATAGTAAATTTTTCAAAAAATAATTTTCTACTGTCGCAAATTTTAATTACGCCAGGGATTGCATTTTCTATAGTAAATTTTTCAAAAAATAATTTTCTACTGTCGCAAATTTTAAATACGCCAGGGATTGCCTTTTCTATAGTAAATTTTTCAAAAATTATTTTTTTACTGTCGCAAATTTTAAATACGCCAGAGATTGCCCTTTCGATAGTAAATTTTTCAAAAAATAATTGTTTACTGTCGCAAATTTTAACTACGCCAGGGATTGCCTTTTCTACAGTAAATTTTTCAAAAAATAATTTTTTACTGTCGCAAATTTTAATTGCGCCAGGGATTGCCTTTTCTATAGTAAATTATTCAAAAAATAACTTTTTACTTTCGCAAATTTTAATTGCGCCAAGGATTGCCTTTTCTATAGTAAATTTTTTAAAAAATAATTTTCTACTGTCGCAAATTTTAATTGCGCCAGGGATTGCCTTTACTATAGTAAGTTTTTCAAAAAATAATTTTCTACTGTCGCAAATTTTAATTACGCCAGGGATTGCCTTTTCTAGAGTAAATTTTTCAAAAAATAATTTTTTACTGTCGCAAATTTTAAATACGCCAGGGATTGCCTTTTCTATAGTAAATTTTTCAAAAATAATTTTTTACTGTCGCAAATTTTAAATGCGCCAGGGATTGCCTTTTCTACTGTAAATTTTTCAAAAAATAATGTTTTACTGTCGCAAATTTTAATTGCGCCAAGGATTGCCTTTTCTATAGTAAATTTTTCAAAAATTAATTTTTTACTGTCGCAAAATTGCACCAGGGATTGCCTTTTCTATAGTAAATTATTCAAAAAATAATTTTTTACTGTCGCAAATTTTAAATCCGTCAGGGATTGCCTTTTCTATAGTAAATTTTTTAAAAATTAATTTTTTATTGTCGCAAATTTTAATTGCGCCAGGGATTGCCTTTTCTATAGTAAAATTTTCAAAAAAATAATTTTCTACTGTCGCAAATTTTAATTACGCCAGGGATTGCCTTTTCTACAGTAAATTTTTCAAAAAATAATTTTTTACTGTCGCAAATTTTAATTGCGCCAGGGATTGCCTTTTCTATAGTAAATTATTCAAAAAATATTTTTTTACTGTCGCAAATTTTAAATCCGCCAGGGATTGCCTTTTCTATAGTAAATTATTCAAAAAATAATTTTTTACTGTCGCAAATTTTAAATCCGCCAGGGATTGCCTTTTCTATAGTAAATTTTGCAAAAAATAATTTTTTACTGTCGCAAATTTTAATTACGCCAGGGATTGCCTTTTCTATAGTAAATTTTTCAAAAAATAATTTTCTACTGTCACAAATTTTAATTGCGCCAGGGATTGCCTTTTCTACAGGAAATTTTTCAAAAATTAATATTTTACTGTCGCAAATTTTAAATCCGCCAGGAATTGCCTTTTCTATAGTAAATTTTTCACAAATTAATTTTTTAATGTCGCAAATTTTAATTACGCCAGGGATTGCCTTTTCTATAGTAAATTATTCAAAAAAACAATTTTTTACTGTCGCAAATTTTAAATACGTTCTACAGTAAATTTTTCAAAAAATAATTTTTTATTGTCGCAAATTTTAATTGCGCCAGGGATTGCCTTTTCTACAGTAAATTTTTCAAAAAAATAATTTTCTACTGTCGCAAATTTTAATTGCGCCAGGGATTGCTTTTCTACAGTAAATTTTTCAAAAAATAATTTTCTACTTTCGCAAATTCGCCAGGGATTGCCTTTTCTATAGTAAATTTTTCACAAATTAATTTTTTACTGTCGAAAATTTTAATTACGCCAGGGATTGCCTTTTCTATAGTAAATTTTTCAAAATATAATTTTCTACTGTCGCTAATTTTAATTGCGCCAGGGATTGCCATTTCTACAGTAAATTTTTCAAAAAATAATTTTCTACTGTCGCAAATTTTAATTGCGCCAGGAATTGCCTTTTCTATAGTAAATTTTTCACAAATTAATTTTTTACTGTCGCAAATTTTAAATCCGCCAGGGATTGCTTTTTCTATAGTAAATTTTTCAAAATATAATTTTCTACTGTCGCAAATTATAATTGCGCCAGGGATTGCCATTTCTACAGTAAATTTTTCAAAAAATAATTTTCTACTGTCGCAAATTTTAATTGCGCCAGGAATTGCCTTTTCTATAGTAAATTTTTCACAAATTAATTTTTTACTGTCGCAAATTTTAAATCCGCCAGAGATTGCCTTTTCTATAGTAAATTTTTCAAAAATTAATTTTTTACTGTCGCAAATTTTAAATACGCCAGGGATTGCCTTTTCTATAGTAAATTTTTCAAAAAATAATTTTTGCTGTCGCAAATTTTAATTACGCCAGGGATTGCCTTTTCTACAGTAAATTTTTCAAAAAATAATTTTTTACTGTCGCAAATTTTAATTGCGCCAGGGATTGCCTTTTCTATAGTAAATTATTCAAAAAATAAATTTTTACTGTCGCAAATTTTAATTGCGCCAGGGATTGCCTTTTCTACAGTAAATTTTTCAAAAAATAATTTTCTACTGTCGCAAATTTTAATTGCGCCAGCGATTGCTTTTCTACAGTAAATATTTCAAAAAACAATTTTCTACTGTTGCAAATTTTATTTGCGCCAGGGATTGCCTTTTCTATAGTAAATTTTTCACAAATTAATTTTTTACTGTCGCAAATTTTAATTACGCCAGGGATTGCCTTTTCTATAGTAAATTTTTCAAAAAATAATTTTTTACTGTCGCAAATTTTAATTGCGCCAGGGATTGCCTTTTCTATAGTAAATTTTTCACAAATTAATTTTCTACTGTCGCAAATTTTAATTACGCCAGGTATTGCATTTTCTATAGTAAATTTTTCAAAAAATAATTTTCTATTGTCGCAAATTTTAAATACGCCAGGGATTGCCTTTTCTATAGTAAATTTTTCAAAAAATAATTTTCTACTGTCGCAAATTTTAATTGCGCCAGGGATTGCCTCTTCTATAGTAAATTTTGCAAAAAATAATTTTTTATTGTCGCAAATTTTAATTACGCAAGGGATTGCCTTTTCTATAGTAAATTTTTCAAAAAATAATTTTTTACTGTCGCAAATTTTAATTGCGCCAGGGATTGCCTTTTCTATAGTAAATTTTCAAAAAATAATTTTCTACTGTCGCAAATTTTAATTACGCCAGGGATTGCCTTTTCTATAGTAAATTATTCCAAAAATAATTTTTTACTGTCGCAAATTTTAATTGCGCCAGGGATTGCCTTTTCTATAGTAAATTTTTCAAGAATTAATTTTTTACTGTCGCAAATTTTAATTGCGCCAGTGATTGCCTTTTCTACAGTAAATTTTTCAAAAATTAATTTTTTACTGTCGCAAATTTTAATTGCGCCAGGGATTGCCTTTTCTATAGTAAATTATTCAAAAAATAATTTTTTACTGTCGCAAATTTTAAATCCGCCTGGGATTGCCTTTTCTATAGTAAATTATTCAAAAAATAATTTTTTACTGTCGCAAATTTTAAATCCGTCAGGGATTGCCTTATCTATAGTAAATTTTTCAAAAATTAATTTTTTATTGTCGCAAATTTTAATTGCGCCAGGGATTGCCTTTTCTATAGTAAAATTTTCAAAAAAATAATTTTCTACTGTCGCAAATTTTAATTACGCCAGGGATTGCCTTTTCTACAGAAAATTTTTCAAAAAATAATTTTTTACTGTCGCAAATTTTAAATCCGCCAGGAATTGCCTTTTCTATAGTAAATTTTTCACAAATTAATTTTTTAATGTCGCAAATTTTAATTACGCCAGGGATTGCCTTTTCTATAGTAAATTATTCAAAAAAACAATTTTTTACTGTCGCAAATTTTAAATACGTTCTACAGTAAATTTTTCAAAAAATAATTTTTTATTGTCGCAAATTTTAATTGCGCGAGGGATTGCCTTTTCTACAGTAAATTTTTCAAAAAAATAATTTTCTACTGTCGCAAATTTTAATTGCGCCAGGGATTGCTTTTCTACAGTAAATTTTTCAAAAAATAATTTTCTACTTTCGCAAATTCGCCAGGGATTGCCTTTTCTATAGTAAATTTTTCACAAATTAATTTTCTACTGTCGCAAATTTTAATTACGCCAGGGATTGCATTTTCTATAGTAAATTTTTCAAAAAATAATTTTCTACTGTCGCAAATTTTAAATACGCCAGGGATTGCCTTATCTATTGTAAATTTTTCATAAATTATTTTTTTACTGTCGCAAATTTTAAATACGCCAGAGATTGCCCTTTCGATAGTAAATTTTGCAAAAAATAATTGTTTATTGTCGCAAATTTTAATTACGCCAGGGATTGCCTTTTCTACAGTAAATTTTTCAAAAAATAATTTTTTACTGTCGCAAATTTTAATTGCGCCAGGGATTGCCTTTTCTATAGTAAATTATTCAAAAAATAACTTTTTACTTTCGCAAATTTTAATTGCGCCAAGGATTGCCTTTTCTATAGTAAATTTTTTAAAAAATAATTTTCTACTGTCGCAAATTTTAATTGCGCCAGGGATTGCCTTTTCTATAGTAAGTTTTTCAAAAAATAATTTTCTACTGTCGCAAATTTTAATTACGCCAGGGATTGCCTTTTCTACAGTAAATTTTTCAAAAAATAATTTTTTACTGTCGCAAATTTTAAATACGCCAGGGATTGCCTTTTCTATAGTAAATTTTTCAAAAAATAATTTTTTACTGTCGCAAATTTTAAATGCGCCAGGGATTGCCTTTTCTACTGTAAATTTTTCAAAAAATAATGTTTTACTGTCGCAAATTTTAATTGCGCCAAGGATTGCCTTTTCTATAGTAAATTTTTCAAAAATTAATTTTTTACTGTCGCAAAATTGCACCAGGGATTGCCTTTTCTATAGTAAATTATTCAAAAAATAATTTTTTACTGTCGCAAATTTTAAATCCGTCAGGGATTGCCTTTTCTATAGTAAATTTTTTAAAAATTAATTTTTTATTGTCGCAAATTTTAATTGCGCCAGGGATTGCCTTTTCTATAGTAAAATTTTCAAAAAAATAATTTTCTACTGTCGCAAATTTTAATTACGCCAGGGATTGCCTTTTCTACAGTAAATTTTTCAAAAAATAATTTTTTACTGTCGCAAATTTTAATTGCGCCAGGGATTGCCTTTTCTATAGTAAATTATTCAAAAAATATTTTTTTACTGTCGCAAATTTTAAATCCGCCAGGGATTGCCTTTTCTATAGTAAATTATTCAAAAAATAATTTTTTACTGTCGCAAATTTTAAATCCGCCAGGGATTGCCTTTTCTATAGTAAATTTTGCAAAAAATAATTTTTTACTGTCGCAAATTTTAATTACGCCAGGGATTGCCTTTTCTATAGTAAATTTTTCAAAAAATAATTTTCTACTGTCACAAATTTTAATTGCGCCAGGGATTGCCTTTTCTACAGGAAATTTTTCAAAAATTAATATTTTACTGTCGCAAATTTTAAATCCGCCAGGAATTGCCTTTTCTATAGTAAATTTTTCACAAATTAATTTTTTAATGTCGCAAATTTTAATTACGCCAGGGATTGCCTTTTCTATAGTAAATTATTCAAAAAAACAATTTTTTACTGTCGCAAATTTTAAATACGTTCTACAGTAAATTTTTCAAAAAATAATTTTTTATTGTCGCAAATTTTAATTGCGCCAGGGATTGCCTTTTCTACAGTAAATTTTTCAAAAAAATAATTTTCTACTGTCGCAAATTTTAATTGCGCCAGGGATTGCTTTTCTACAGTAAATTTTTCAAAAAATAATTTTCTACTTTCGCAAATTCGCCAGGGATTGCCTTTTCTATAGTAAATTTTTCACAAATTAATTTTTTACTGTCGAAAATTTTAATTACGCCAGGGATTGCCTTTTCTATAGTAAATTTTTCAAAATATAATTTTCTACTGTCGCTAATTTTAATTGCGCCAGGGATTGCCATTTCTACAGTAAATTTTTCAAAAAATAATTTTCTACTGTCGCAAATTTTAATTGCGCCAGGAATTGCCTTTTCTATAGTAAATTTTTCACAAATTAATTTTTTACTGTCGCAAATTTTAAATCCGCCAGGGATTGCCTTTTCTATAGTAAATTTTTCAAAATATAATTTTCTACTGTCGCAAATTATAATTGCGCCAGGGATTGCCATTTCTACAGTAAATTTTTCAAAAAATAATTTTCTACTGTCGCAAATTTTAATTGCGCCAGGAATTGCCTTTTCTATAGTAAATTTTTCACAAATTAATTTTTTACTGTCGCAAATTTTAAATCCGCCAGAGATTGCCTTTTCTATAGTAAATTTTTCAAAAATTAATTTTTTACTGTCGCAAATTTTAAATACGCCAGGGATTGCCTTTTCTATAGTAAATTTTTCAAAAAATAATTTTTGCTGTCGCAAATTTTAATTACGCCAGGGATTGCCTTTTCTACAGTAAATTTTTCAAAAAATAATTTTTTACTGTCGCAAATTTTAATTGCGCCAGGGATTGCCTTTTCTATAGTAAATTATTCAAAAAATAAATTTTTACTGTCGCAAATTTTAATTGCGCCAGGGATTGCCTTTTCTACAGTAAATTTTTCAAAAAATAATTTTCTACTGTCGCAAATTTTAATTGCGCCAGCGATTGCTTTTCTACAGTAAATATTTCAAAAAACAATTTTCTACTGTTGCAAATTTTATTTGCGCCAGGGATTGCCTTTTCTATAGTAAATTTTTCACAAATTAATTTTTTACTGTCGCAAATTTTAATTACGCCAGGGATTGCCTTTTCTATAGTAAATTTTTCAAAAAATAATTTTTTACTGTCGCAAATTTTAATTGCGCCAGGGATTGCCTTTTCTATAGTAAATTTTTCACAAATTAATTTTCTACTGTCGCAAATTTTAATTACGCCAGGTATTGCATTTTCTATAGTAAATTTTTCAAAAAATAATTTTCTATTGTCGCAAATTTTAAATACGCCAGGGATTGCCTTTTCTATAGTAAATTTTTCAAAAAATAATTTTCTACTGTCGCAAATTTTAATTGCGCCAGGGATTGCCTCTTCTATAGTAAATTTTGCAAAAAATAATTTTTTATTGTCGCAAATTTTAATTACGCAAGGGATTGCCTTTTCTATAGTAAATTTTTCAAAAAATAATTTTTTACTGTCGCAAATTTTAATTGCGCCAGGGATTGCCTTTTCTATAGTAAATTTTCAAAAAATAATTTTCTACTGTCGCAAATTTTAATTACGCCAGGGATTGCCTTTTCTATAGTAAATTATTCCAAAAATAATTTTTTACTGTCGCAAATTTTAATTGCGCTAGGGATTGCCTTTTCTATAGTAAATTTTTCAAGAATTAATTTTTTACTGTCGCAAATTTTAATTGCGCCAGTGATTGCCTTTTCTACAGTAAA
>CAWVNZ010000539.1:0-86000 GCA_963930735.1 Dioctria linearis
TTATTCAAAAACTAATTTTTTACTGTCGCAAATTTTAATTACGCCAGGTATTGCCTTTTCTGTAGTAAATTTTTCACAAAAGTAATTTTTTACTGTCGCAAATTTTAAATTCGCCAGAGTTTGCCTTTTCTATAGTAAATTATTCAAAAAATAATGTTTTACTGTCGCCAATTTTAAATACGCCAGGGATTGCCTTTTCTATAGTAAATTTTTCAAAAATTAATTTTTTACTGTCGCAAATTTTAAATACGCCAGGGATTGCCTTTTCTATAGTAAATTTTTCAAAAAATAATTTTTTACTGTCGCAAATTTTAACTACGCCAGGGATTGCCTTTTCTATAGTAAATTTTTCAAAAATTAATTTTTTACTGTCGCAAATTTTAATTGCGCCAGGGATTGCCATTTCTATAGTAAATTTTTCAAAAAATAATTTTTTACTGTCGCAAATTTTAATTGCGCCAGGGAATGCCTCTTCTATAGTAAATTTTTAAAAATTTAATTTTATACTGTCGCAAATTTTAAATACGCCAGGGATTGCCTTTTCTATAGTAAATTATTCAAAAACTAATTTTTTACTGTCGCAAATTTTAATTACGCCAGCGATTACCTTTTCTATAGTAAATTTTTCAAAAAATTATTTTTTACTGTCGCAAACTTTAAATACGCCAGGGATTGCCTTTTCTATAGTTAATTTTTCAAAAAATAATTTTTTACTGTCGCAAATTTTAATTGCGCCAGGGATTGGCTTTTCTACAGTAAATTTTTCAAAAATTAATTTTTTACTGTCGCAAATTTTAATTGCGCCAGGGATTGCCTTTTCTATAGTAAATTTTTCAAAAAATAATTTTATATTGTCGCAAATTTTAAATACGCCAGGGATTGCCTCTTCTATAGTAAATTATTCAAAAAATAATTTTTTACTGTCGCAAATTTTAATTGCGCCAGGGATTGCCTTTTCTATAGTAAATTATTCAAAAACTAATTTTTTACTGTCGCAAATTTTAATTACGCCAGGGATTGCCTTTTCTATAGTAAATTTTTCACAAATTAATTTTTTACTGTCGCAAATTTTAAATCCGCCAGGGATTGCCTTTTCTATAGTAAATTATTCAAAAAAATAATTTTTTACTGTCGCCTATTTTAAATACGCCAGGGATTGCCTTTTCTATAGTAAAATTTTCAAAAGTTAATTTTTTACTGTCGCAAATTTTAAATACGCCAGGGATTGCCTTTTCTATAGTAAATTTTTCTAAAAATAATTTTTTACTGTCGCAAATTTTAATTGCGCCAGGGATTGCCTTTTCTATAGTAAATTTTTCAAAAATTAATTTTTTACTGTCGCAAATTTTAATTGCGCCAGGAATTGCCATTTCTATAGTAAATTTTTCAAAAAATAATTTTTTACTGTCGAAAATTTTAATTGCGCCAGGGATTGCCTTTTTTATAGTAAATTTTTCAAAATTTAATTTTATACTGTCGCAAATTTTAAATACGCCAGCGATTGCCTTTTCTATAGTAAATTATTCAAAAACTAATTTTTTACTGTCGCAAATTTTAAATACGCCAGGGATTGCCTTTTCTATAGTAAATTTTTCAAAAAATAATTTTTTACTGTCGCAAATTTTACTTGCGCCAGGGATTGCCTTTTCTATAGTAAATTTTTCAAAAATTAATTTTTTACTGTCGCAAATTTTAATTGCGCTAGGGATTGCCATTTCTATAGTAAATTTTCAAAAATAATTTTTTACTGTCGCAAATTTTAATTGCGCCAGGGATTGCCTTTTCTATAGTAAATTTTTAAAAATTAATTCTATACTGTCGCAAATTTTAAATACGCCAGGGATTGCCTTTTCTATAGTAAATTATTCAAAAACTAATTTTTTACTGTCGCAAATTTTAATTACGCCAGGTATTGCCTTTGCTATAGTAAATTTATCAAAAAATAATTTTTTACTGTCGCAAATTTTAATTGCGCCAGGGATTGGCTTTTCTACAGTAAATTTTTCAAAAATTAATTTTTTACTGTCGCAAATTTTAATTGCGCCAGGGATTGCCTTTTCTATAGTAAATTTTTCAAAAAATAATTTTATATTGTCGCAACTTTTAAATACGCCAGGGATTGCCTCTTCTATAGTAAATTATTCAAAAAATATTTCTTTACTGTCGCAAATTTTAATTGCCCCAGGGATTGCCTTTTCTATAGTAAATTATTCAGAAACTAATTTTTTTCTGTCGGAAATTTTAATTACGCCAGGGTTTGCCTTTTCTATAGTAAATTTTTCACAAATTAATTTTTTACTGTCGCAAATTTTAAATCCGTCAGGGATTGCCTTTTCTATAGTAAATTATTCAAAAAATAATTTTTTACTGTCGCCAATTTTAAATACGCCAGGGATTGCCTTTTCTATAGTAAATTTTTCAAAAATTAATTTTTTACTGTCGCAAATTTTAAATACGCCAGGGATTGCCTTTTCTATAGTAAATTTTTCAAAAAATAATTTTTTACTGTCGCAAATTTTAATTGCGCCAGGGATTGCCTTTTCTATAGTAAATTTTTCAAAAATTAATTTTTTACTGTCGCAAATTTTAAATACGCCAGGGATTGCCATTTCTATAGTAAATTTTTCAAAAAATAATTTTTTACTGTCGCAAATTTTAAATGCGCCAGGGATTGCCTTTTCTATAGTAAATTTTTCAAAATTTAATTTTTTACTGTCGCAAATTTTAAATCCGCCAGGGATTGCCTTTTCGGCAGTAAATTTTTCAAAAAATAATTTTTTACTGTCGCAAATTTTAAATCCGCCAGGGATTGCCTTTTCTGCATTAAATTTGTCAAAAAATAATTTTTTACTGTCGCAAATTTTAATTGCGCCAGGGATTGCCTTTTCTACAGTAAATTTTTCAAAAATTAATTTTTTACTGTCGCAAATTTTAATTACGCCAGGGATTGCCTTTTCTATAGTAAATTTTTCAAAAAATAATTTTCTACTGTCGCAAATTTTAATTGCGCCAGGGATTGCCTTTTCTATAGTAAATTATTCAAAAACTAATTTTTTACTGTCGCAAATTTTAATTACGCCAGGGATTGCCTTTTCTATAGTAAATTTTTCACAAATTAATTTTTTACTGTCGCAAATTTTAAATCCGCCAGGGATTGCCTTTTCTATACCAAATTTTTCAAAATTTAATTTTTTACTGTCGCAAATTTTAAATACGCCAGGGATTGCCTTTTCATTAGTAAATTTTTCAAAAATTAATTTTTTACTGTCGCAAATTTTAAATACGCCAGGGTTTGCCTTTTCTATAGTAAATTATTCAAAAAATAATGTCATACTGTCGCAAATTTTAATTGCGCCAGGGATTGCCTTTTCTGTAGTAAATTTTTCAAAAAATAATTTTTTACTGTCGCAAATTTTAAATACGCCAGGGATTGCCTTTTCTATAGTAAATTTTGCAAAAAATAATTTTTTACTGTCGCAAATTTTAAATACACCAGCGATTGCCTTTTCTATAGTAAATTTTGCAAAAAATAATTTTTTACTGTCGAAAATTTTAATTACGCCAGGGATTGCCTTTTCTATAGTAAATTATTCAAAAAATAATTTTTTACTGTCGCAAATTTTAAATCCGCCAGGGATTGCCTTTTCTACAGTAAATTTTTCAAAAAATAATTTTTTACTGTCGCAAATTTTAATTGCGCCAGGGATTGCCTTTTCTATAGTAAATTATTCAAAAAATAATTTTTTACTGTCGCAAATTTTAATTGCGCCAGGGATTGCCTTTTTTGCAGTAAATTTTTCAAAAAATAATTTTCTACTGTCGCAAATTTTAAATTCGCCAGGGATTGCCTTTTCTATAGTAAATTTTTCAAAAAATAATTTTTTACTGTCGCAAATTTTAATTGCGCCAGGGATTGATTGCCTTTTCTATAGTAAATTTTTCAAAAATTAATTTTTTACTGTCGCAAATTTTAATTGCGCCAGGGATTGCGATTTCTATAGTAAATTTTTCAAAAAATATTTTTTTACTGTCGCAAATTTTAATTGCGCCAGGGATTGCCTTTTCTATAGTAAATTTTTCAAAATTTAATTATATACTGTCGTAAATTTTAAATACGCCAGGGATTGCGTTTTTCTATAGTAAATTATTCAAAAACTAATTTTTTACTGTCGCAAATTTTAATTACGCCAAGGAGTGCCTTTTCTATAGTAAATTTTTCAAAAAATTATTTTTTACTGTCGCAAATTTTAAATACGCCAGGGATTGCCTTTTCTAAAGTAAATTTTGCAAAAAAATAATTTTTTAGTGTCGCAAATTTTAATTGCGCCAGGGATTGCCTTTTCTATAGTAAATTTTTCATAATTTAATTTTTTACTGTCGCAAATTTTAATTGCGCCAGGGATTGCCTTTTCTGTAGTAAATTTTTCAAAAAATAATTTTTTACTGTCGCAAATTTTAAATACGCCAGGGATTGCCTTTTCTATAGTAAATTTTGCAAAAAATAATTTTTTACTGTCGCAAATTTTAAATACGCCAGGGATTGCCTTTTATATAGTAAATTTTGCAAAAAATAATTTTTTACTGTCGAAAATTTTAATTGCGCCAGGGATTGCCTTTTCTACAGTAAATTTTTCAAAAAATAATTTTCTACTGTCGCAAATTTTAATTGCGCCAGGGATTGCCTTTTCTATAGTAAATTTTTCAAAAAATAATTTTTTACTGTCGCAAATTTTAATTGCGCCAGGGATTGCCTTTTCTACAGTAAATTTTTCAAAAACTAATTTTTTACTGTCGCAAATTTTAATTGCGCCAGGGGTTGCCTTTTCTATAGTAAATTTTTCAAAAAATAATTTTATACTGTCGCAAATTTTAAATACGCCAGGGATTGCCTCTTCTATAGTAAATTATTCAAAAAAGATTTTTTTACTGTCGCAAATTTTAATTGCGCCAGGGATTGCCTTTTCTATAGTAAATTATTCAAAAACTAATTTTTTACTGTCGCAAATTTTAATTACGCCAGGGATTGCCTTTTCTGTAGTAAATTTTTCACAAATTAATTTTTTACTGTCGCAAATTTTAAATCCGCCAGGGATTGCCTTTTCTATAGTAAATTATTCAAAAAATAATTTTTTACTGTCGCCAATTTTAAATACGCCAGGGATTGCCTTTTCTATAGTAAATTTCTCAAAAAATAATTTTTTACTGTCGCAAATTTTAATTGCGCCTGGGATTGCCTTTTCTACAGTAAATTTTTCAAAAACTAATTTTTTACTGTCGCAAATTTTAATTGCGCCAGGGGTTGCCTTTTCTATAGTAAATTTTTCAAAAAATAATTTTATACTGTCGCAAATTTTAAATACGCCAGGGATTGCCTCTTCTATAGTAAATTATTCAAAAAATAATTTTTTACTGTCGCAAATTTTAATTGCGCCAGGGATTGCCTTTTCTATAGTAAATTATTCAAAAACTAATTTTTTACTGTCGCAAATTTTAATTACGCCAGGGATTGCCTTTTCTGTAGTAAATTTTTCACAAATTAATTTTTTACTGTCGCAAATTTTAAATACGCCAGGGATTGCCTTTTCTATAGTAAATTATTCAAAAAATAATTTTTTATTGTCGCCAATTTTAAATACGCCAGGGATTGCCTTTTCTATAGTAAATTTCTCAAAAATTAATTTTTTACTGTCGCAAATTTTAAATACGCCAGGGATTGCCTTTTCTATAGAAAATTTTTCAAAAAATAATTTTTTACTGTCGCAAATTTTACTTGCGCCAGGGATTGCCTTTTCTATAGTAAATTTTTCAAAAATTAATTTTTTACTGTCGCAAATTTTAATTGCGCTAGGGATTGCCATTTCTATAGTAAATTTTTCAAAAAATAATTTTTTACTGTCGCAAATTTTAATTGCGCCAGGATTGCCTTTTCTATAGTAAATTTTTCAAAAATTAATTTTATACTGTCGCAAATTTTAAATACGCCAGGGATTGCCTTTTCTATAGTAAATTATTCAAAAACTAATTTTTTACTGTCGCAAATTTTAATTACTCCAGGATTTACCTTTTCTATAGTAAATTTATCAAAAAATTATTTTTTACTGTCGCAAATTTTAAATACGCCAGGGATTGCCTTTTCTATAGTAAATTTTTCAAAAAATAATTTTATATTGTCGCAAATTTTAAATACGCCAGGATTGCCTCTTCTATAGTAAATTATTCAAAAAATAATTTTTTACTGTCGCAAATTTTAATTGCGCCAGGGATTGCCTTTTCTATAGTAAATTATTCAAAAACTAATTTTTTACTGTCGGAAATTTTAATTACGCCAGGGATTGCCTTTTCTATAGTAAATTTTTCACAAATTAATTTTTTACTGTCGCAAATTTTAAATTCGTCAGGGATTGCCTTTTCTATAGTAAATTATTCAAAAAATAATTTTTTACTGTCGCCAATTTTAAATACGCCAGGGATTGCCTTTTCTATAGTAAATTTTTCAAAAATTAATTTTTTACTGTCGCAAATTTTAAATACGCCAGGGATTGCCTTTTCTATAGTAAATTTTTCAAAAAATAATTTTTTACTGCCGCAAATTTTAATTGCGCCAGGGATTGCCTTTTCTATAGTAAATTTTTCAAAAATTAATTTTTTACTGTCGCAAATTTTAATTGCGCCAGGAATTGCCATTTCTATAGTAAATTTTTCAAAATTTAATTATATACTGTCGCAAATTTTAAATACGCCAGGGATTGCGTTTTCTATAGTAAATTATTCAAAAACTAATTTTTTACTGTCGCAAATTTTAATTACGCCAAGGAGTGCCTTTTCTATAGTAAATTTTTCAAAAAATTATTTTTTAATGTCGCAAATTTTAAATACGCCAGGGATTGCCTTTTCTATAGTAAATTTTGCAAAAAATAATTTTTTACTGTCGCAAATTTTAATTACGCCAGGGATTGCCTTTTCTGTAGTAAATTTTTCACAAATTAATTTTTTACTGTCGCAAATTTTAAATACGCCAGGGATTGCCTTTTCTATAGTAAATTATTCAAAAAATAATTTTTTATTGTCGCCAATTTTAAATACGCCAGGGATTGCCTTTTCTATAGTAAATTTCTCAAAAATTAATTTTTTACTGTCGCAAATTTTAAATACGCCAGGGATTGCCTTTTCTATAGAAAATTTTTCAAAAAATAATTTTTTACTGTCGCAAATTTTACTTGCGCCAGGGATTGCCTTTTCTATAGTAAATTTTTCAAAAATTAATTTTTTACTGTCGCAAATTTTAATTGCGCTAGGGATTGCCATTTCTATAGTAAATTTTTCAAAAAATAATTTTTTACTGTCGCAAATTTTAATTGCGCCAGGGATTGCCTTTTCTATAGTAAATTTTTAAAAAATTAATTTTATACTGTCGCAAATTTTAAATACGCCAGGGATTGCCTTTTCTATAGTAAATTATTCAAAAACTAATTTTTTACTGTCGCAAATTTTAATTACTCCAGGATTTACCTTTTCTATAGTAAATTTATCAAAAAATTATTTTTTACTGTCGCAAATTTTAAATACGCCAGGGATTGCCTTTTCTATAGTAAATTTTGCCTTTTCTATAGTAAATTTTTCAAAAAATAATTTTATATTGTCGCAAATTTTAAATACGCCAGGGATTGCCTCTTCTATAGTAAATTATTCAAAAAATAATTTTTTACTGTCGCAAATTTTAATTGCGCCAGGGATTGCCTTTTCTATAGTAAATTATTCAAAAACTAATTTTTTACTGTCGGAAATTTTAATTACGCCAGGGATTGCCTTTTCTATAGTAAATTTTTCACAAATTAATTTTTTACTGTCGCAAATTTTAAATTCGTCAGGGATTGCCTTTTCTATAGTAAATTATTCAAAAAATAATTTTTTACTGTCGCCAATTTTAAATACGCCAGGGATTGCCTTTTCTATAGTAAATTTTTCAAAAATTAATTTTTTACTGTCGCAAATTTTAAATACGCCAGGGATTGCCTTTTCTATAGTAAATTTTTCAAAAAATAATTTTTTACTGCCGCAAATTTTAATTGCGCCAGGGATTGCCTTTTCTATAGTAAATTTTTCAAAAATTAATTTTTTACTGTCGCAAATTTTAATTGCGCCAGGAATTGCCATTTCTATAGTAAATTTTTCAAAATTTAATTATATACTGTCGCAAATTTTAAATACGCCAGGGATTGCGTTTTCTATAGTAAATTATTCAAAAACTAATTTTTTACTGTCGCAAATTTTAATTACGCCAAGGAGTGCCTTTTCTATAGTAAATTTTTCAAAAAATTATTTTTTAATGTCGCAAATTTTAAATACGCCAGGGATTGCCTTTTCTATAGTAAATTTTGCAAAAAATAATTTTTTACTGTCGCAAATTTTAATTACGCCAGGGATTGCCTTTTCTGTAGTAAATTTTTCACAAATTAATTTTTTACTGTCGCAAATTTTAAATACGCCAGGGATTGCCTTTTCTATAGTAAATTATACAAAAAATAATTTTTTACTGTCGCCAATTTTAAATACGCCAGGGATTGCCTTTTCTATAGTAAATTTCTCAAAAATTAATTTTTTACTGTCGCAAATTTTAAATACGCCAGGGATTGCCTTTTCTATAGAAAATTTTTCAAAAAATAATTTTTTACTGTCGCAAATTTTACTTGCGCCAGGGATTGCCTTTTCTATAGTAAATTTTTCAAAAATTAATTTTTAACTGTCGCAAATTTTAATTGCGCTAGGGATTGCCATTTCTATAGTAAATTTTTCAAAAAATAATTTTTTACTGTCGCAAATTTTAATTGCGCCAGGGATTGCCTTTTCTATAGTAAATTTTTAAAAAATTAATTTTATACTGTCGCAAATTTTAAATACGCCAGGGATTGCCTTTTCTATAGTAAATTATTCAAAAACTAATTTTTTACTGTCGCAAATTTTAATTACTCCAGGATTTACCTTTTCTATAGTAAATTTATCAAAAAATTATTTTTTACTGTCGCAAATTTTAAATACGCCAGGGATTGCCTTTTCTATAGTAAATTTTGAAAAAAATAATTTTTTACTGTCGCAAATTTTAATTGCGCCAGGGATTGCCTCTTCTATAGTAAATTATTCAAAAACTAATTTTTTACTGTCGGAAATTTTAATTACGCCAGGGATTGCCTTTTCTATAGTAAATTTTTCACAAATTAATTTTTTACTGTCGCAAATTTTAAATCCGTCAGGGATTGCCTTTTCTATAGTAAATTATTCAAAAAATAATTTTTTACTGTCGCCAATTTTAAATACGCCAGGGATTGCCTTTTCTATAGTAAATTTTTCAAAAATTAATTTTTTACTGTCGCAAATTTTAAATACGCCAGGGATTGCCTTTTCTATAGTAAATTTTTCAAAAAATAATTTTTTACTGCCGCAAATTTTAATTGCGCCAGGGATTGCCTTTTCTATAGTAAATTTTTCAAAAATTAATTTTTTACTGTCGCAAATTTTAATTGCGCCAGGAATTGCCATTTCTATAGTAAATTTTTCAAAATTTAATTATATACTGTCGCAAATTTTAAATACGCCAGGGATTGCGTTTTCTATAGTAAATTATTCAAAAACTAATTTTTTACTGTCGCAAATTTTAATTACGCCAAGGAGTGCCTTTTCTATAGTAAATTTTTCAAAAAATTATTTTTTAATGTCGCAAATTTTAAATACGCCAGGGATTGCCTTTTCTATAGTAAATTTTGCAAAAAAATAATTTTTTACTGTCGCAAATTTTAATTGCGACAGGGATTGCCTTTTCTATAGTAAATTTTTCATAATTTAATTTTTTACTGTCGCAAATTTTAATTGCGCCAGGGATTGCCTTTTCTGTAGTAAATTTTTCAAAAAATAATTTTTTACTGTCGCAAATTTTAAATACGCCAGGGATTGCCTTTTCTATAGTAAATTTTGCAAAAAATAATTTTTTACTGTCGCAAATTTTAAATACGCCAGGGATTGCCTTTTCTATAGTAAATTTTGCAAAAAATAATTTTTTACTGTCGAAAATTTTAATTGCGCCAGGGATTGCCTTTTCTACAGTAAATTTTTCAAAAAATAATTTTCTACTGTCGCAAATTTTAATTGCGCCAGGGATTGCCTTTTCTATAGTAAATTTTTCAAAAAATAATTTTTTACTGTCGCAAATTTTAATTCCGCCAGGGATTGCCTTTTCTACAGTAAATTTTTCAAAAACTAATTTTTTACTGTCGCAAATTTTAATTGCGCCAGGGGTTGCCTTTTCTATAGTAAATTTTTCAAAAAATAATTTTATACTGTCGCAAATTTTAAATACGCCAGGGATTGCCTCTTCTATAGTAAATTATTCAAAAAAGAATTTTTTACTGTCGCAAATTTTAATTGCGCCAGGGATTGCCTTTTCTATAGTAAATTATTCAAAAACTAATTTTTTACTGTCGCAAATTTTAATTACGCCAGGGATTGCCTTTTCTGTAGTAAATTTTTCACAAATTAATTTTTTACTGTCGCAAATTTTAAATCCGCCTGGGATTGCCTTTTTATAGTAAATTATTCAAAAAATAATTTTTTACTGTCGCCAATTATAAATACGCCAGGGATTGCCTTTTCTATAGTAAATTTCTCAAAAATTAATTTTTTACTGTCGCAAATTTTAATTACGCCAGGGATTTCCTTTTCTGTAGTAAATTATTCAAAAACTAATTTTTTACTGTCGCAAATTTTAATTACGCCAGGGATTGCCTTTTCTGTAGTAAATTTTTCACAAATTAATTTTTTACTGTCGCAAATTTTAAATCCGCCTGGGATTGCCTTTTTATAGTAAATTATTCAAAAAATAATTTTTTACTGTCGCCAATTTTAAATACGCCAGGGATTGCCTTTTCTATAGTAAATTTCTCAAAAATTAATTTTTTACTGTCGCAAATTTTAAATACGCCAGGGATTGCCTTTTCTATAGTAAATTTTTCAAAAAATAATTTTTTACTGTCGCAAATTTTACTTGCGCCAGGGATTGCCTTTTCTATAGTAAATTTTTCAAAAATTAATTTTTTACTGTCGCAAATTTTAATTGCGCTAGGGATTGCCATTTCTATAGTAAATTTTTCAAAAAATAATTTTTTACTGTCGCAAATTTTAATTGCGCCAGGGATTGCCTTTTCTATAGTAAATTTTTAAAAAATTAATTTTATACTGTCGCAATTTTTAAATACGCCAGGGATTGCCTTTTCTATAGTAAATTATTAAAAAACTAATTTTTTACTGTCGCAAATTTTAATTACGCCAGGAATTACGTTTTCTATAGTAAATTTATCAAAAAATTATTTTTTACTGTCGCAAATTTTAAATACGCCAGGGATTGCCTTTTCTATAGTAAATTTTGAAAAAAATAATTTTTTACTGTCGCAAATTTTAATTGCGCCAGGGATTGCCTTTTCTATAGTAATTTTTTCAAAAATTAATTTTTACTGTCGAAAATTTTAATTACGCCAAGATTGCCTTTGCTATAGTAAATTTTTCAAAAAATAATTTTTTACTGTCGCAAATTTTAATTGCGCCAGGGATTGGCTTTTCTACAGTAAATTTTTCAAAAATTAATTTTTTACTGTCGCAAATTTTAATTGCGCCAGGGATTGCCTTTTCTATAGCAAATTTTTCAAAAAATAATTTTATATTGTCGCAAATTTTAAATACGCCTCTTCTATAGTAAATTATTCAAAAAATAATTTTTTACTGTCGCAAATTTTAATTGCGCCAGGGATTGCCTTTTCTATAGTAAATTATTCAAAAACTAATTTTTTACTGTCGGAAATTTTAATTACGCCAGGGATTGCATTTTCTATAGTAAATTATTCAAAAAATAATTTTTTACTGTCGCAAATTTTAAATCCGTCAGGGTTTGCCTTTTCTAAAGTAAATTATTCAAAAAATAATTTTTTACTGTCGCCAATTTTAAATACGCCAGGGATTGCCTTTTCTATAGTAAATTTTTCAAAAATTATTTTTTTACTGTCGCAAATTTTAATTGCGCCAGGGACTGCCATTTCTATAGTAAATTTTTCAAAAAATAATTTTTTACTGTCGCAAATTTTAAATGCGCCAGGGATTGCCTTTTCTATAGTAAATTTTTCAAAATTTAATTTTATACTGTCGCAAATTTTAAATAGGCCAGCGATTGACTTTTCTATAGTAAATTTTTCAAAAAATAATTTTATACTGTCGCAAATTTTAAATACGCCAGGGATTGCCTCTTCTATAGTAAATTATTCAAAAAATAATTTTTTACTGTCGCAAATTTTAATTGCGCCAGGGATTGCCTTTTCTATAGTAAATTATTCAAAAACTAATTTTTACTGTCGCAAATTTTAATTACGCCAGGTATTGCCTTTTCTGTAGTAAATTTTTCACAAATTAATTTCTTACTGTCGCAAATTTTAAATCCGCCAGAGATTGCCTTTTCTATAGTAAATTATTCAAAAAATAATGTTTTACTGTCGCCAATTTTAAATACGCCAGGGTTTGCCTTTTCTATAGTAAATTTTTCAAAAATTAATTTTTTACTGTCGCAAATTTTAAATACGCCAGGGATTGCCTTTTCTATAGTAAATTTTTCAAAAAATAATTTTTTACTGTCGCAAATTTTAATTGCGCCAGGGATTGCCTTTTCTATAGTAAATTTTTCAAAAATTAATTTTTTACTGTCGCAAATTTTAATTGCGCCAGGGATTGCCTTTTCTATAGTAAATTTTTCAAAAAAGAATTTTTTACTGTCGCAAATTTTAATTGCGCCAGGGAATGCCTCTTCTATAGTAAATTTTTAAAAATTTAATTTTATACTGTCGCAAATTTTAAATACGCCAGGGATTGCCTTTTCTATAGTAAATTATTCAAAAACTAATTTTTTACTGTCGCAAATTTTAATTACGCCAGCGATTACCTTTTCTATAGTAAATTTTTCAAAAAATTATTTTTTACTGTCGCAAATTTTAAATACGCCAGGGATTGCCTTTTCTATAGTAAATTTTTCAAAAAATAATTTTTTACTGTCGCAAATTTTAATTGCGCCAGGGATTGGCTTTTCTACAGTAAATTTTTCAAAAATTAATTTTTTACTGTCGCAAATTTTAATTGCGCCAGGGATTGCCTTTTCTATAGTAAATATTTCAAAAAATAATTTTATATTGTCGCAAATTTTAAATACGCCAGGGATTGCCTCTTCTATAGTAAATTATTCAAAAAATAATTTTTTACTGTCGCAAATTTTAATTGCGCCAGGGATTGCCTTTTCTATAGTAAATTATTCAAAAACTAATTTTTTACTGTCGCAAATTTTAATTACGCCAGGGATTGCCTTTTCTATAGTAAATTTTTCACAAATTAATCTTTTACTGTCGCAAATTTTAAATCCGCCAGGGATTGCCTTTTCTATAGTAAATTATTCAAAAAATAATTTTTTACTGTCGCCTATTTTAAATACGCCAGGGATTGCCTTTTCTATAGTAAATTTTTCAAAAAATAATTTTTTACTGTCGCAAATTTTAATTGCGCCAGGGATTGCCTTTTCTATAGTAAATTTTTCAAAAATTAATTTTTTACTGTCGCAAATTTTAATTGCGCCAGGGATTGCCATTTCTATAGTAAATTTTTCAAAAAATAATTTTTTACTGTCGCAAATTTTAATTGCGCCAGGGAATGCCTCTTCTATAGTAAATTTTTAAAAATTTAATTTTATACTGTCGCAAATTTTAAATACGCCAGGGATTGCCTTTTCTATAGTAAATTATTCAAAAACTAATTTTTTACTGTCGCAAATTTTAATTACGACAGCGATTACCTTTTCTATAGTAAATTTTTCAAAAAATTATTTTTTACTGTCGCAAATTTTAAATACGCCAGGGATTGCCTTTTCTATAGTAAATTTTTCAAAAAATAATTTTTTACTGTCGCAAATTTTAATTGCGCCAGGAATTGGCTTTTCTACAGTAAATTTTTCAAAAATTAATTTTTTACTGTCGCAAATTTTAATTGCGCCAGGGATTGCCTTTTCTATAGTAAATTTTTAAAAAATAATTTTATATTGTCGCAAATTTTAAATACGCCAGGGATTGCCCCTTCTATAGTAAATTATTCAAAAAATAATTTTTTACTGTCGCAAATTTTAATTGCGCCAGGGATTGCCTTTTCTATAGTAAATTATTCAAAAACTAATTTTTTACTGTCGCAAATTTTAATTACGCCAGGGATTGCCTTTTCTATAGTAAATTTTTCACAAATTAATTTTTTACTGTCGCAAATTTTAAATCCGCCAGGGATTGCCTTTTCTATAGTAAATTATTCAAAAAATAATTTTTTACTGTCGCCTATTTTAAATACGCCAGGGATTGCCTTTTCTATAGTAAAATTTTCAAAAGTTAATTTTTTACTGTCGCAAATTTTAAATACGCCAGGGATTGCCTTTTCTATAGTAAATTTTTCAAAAAATAATTTTTTACTGTCGCAAATTTTACTTGCGCCAGGGATTGCCTTTTCTATAGTAAATTTTTCAAAAATTAATTTTTTACTGTCGCAAATTTTAATTGCGCTAGGGATTGCCATTTCTATAGTAAATTTTTCAAAAAATAATTTTTTACTGTCGCAAATTTTAATTGCGCCAGGGATTGCCTTTTCTATAGTAAATTTTTAAAAAATTAATTTTATACTGTCGCAAATTTTAAATACGCCAGGTATTGCCTTTTCTATAGTAAATTATTCAAAAACTAATTTTTTACTGTCGCAAATTTTAATTACGCCAGGTATTGCCTTTGCTATAGTAAATTTATCAAAAAATAATTTTTTACTGTCGCAAATTTTAATTGCAACAGGGATTGGCTTTTCTACAGTAAATTTTTCAAAAATTAATTTTTTACTGTCGCAAATTTTAATTGCGCCAGTGATTGCCTTTTCTATAGTAAATTTTTCAAAAAATAATTTTATATTGTCGCAAATTTTAAATACGCCAGGGATTGCCTCTTCTATAGTAAATTATTCAAAAAATATTTTTTTACTGTCGCAAATTTTAATTGCCCCAGGGATTGCCTTTTCTATAGTAAATTATTCAAAAACTAATTTTTTACTGTCGGAAATTTTAATTACGCCAGGGATTGCCTTTTCTATAGTAAATTTTTCACAAATTAATTTTTTACTGTCGCAAATTTTAAATCCGCCAGGGATTGCCTTTTCGGCAGTAAATTTTTCAAAAAATAATTTTTTACTGTCGCAAATTTTAATTGCGCCAGGGATTGCCTTTTCTACAGTAAATTTTTCAAAAATTGATTTTTTACTGTCGCAAATTTTAATTACGCCAGGGATTGCCTTTTTTAGTAAATTATTCAAAAAATAATTTTTTACTGTCGCAAATTTTAAATCCGCCAGGGATTGCCTTTTCTGCATTAAATTTTTCAAAAAATAATTTTTTACTGTCGCAAATTTTAATTGCGCCAGGGATTGCCTTTTCTACAGTAAATTTTTCAAAAATTAATTTTTTACTGTCGCAAATTTTAATTACGCCAGGGATTGCCTTTTCTATAGTAAATTTTTCAAAAAATAATTTTCTACTGTCGCAAATTTTAATTGCGCCAGGGATTGCCTTTTCTATAGTAAATTATTCAAAAACTAATTTTTTACTGTCGCAAATTTTAATTACGCCAGGGATTGCCTTTTCTATAGTAAATTTTTCACAAATTAATTTTTTACTGTCGCAAATTTTAAATCCGCCAGGGATTGCCTTTTCTATAGCAAATTTTTCAAAATTTAATTTTTTACTGTCGCAAATTTTAAATACGCCAGGGATTGCCTTTTCATTAGTAAATTTTTCAAAAATTAATTTTTTACTGTCGCAAATTTTAAATACGCCAGGGATTGCCTTTTCTATAGTAAATTATTCAAAAAATAATGTTATACTGTCGCAAATTTTAATTGCGCCAGGGATTGCCTTTTCTGTAGTAAATTTTTCAAAAAATAATTTTTTACTGTCGCAAATTTAAATACGCCAGGGATTGCCTTTTCTATAGTAAATTTTGCAAAAAATAATTTTTTACTGTCGCAAATTTTAAATACACCAGGGATTGCCTTTTCTATAGTAAATTTTGCAAAAAATAATTTTTTACTGTCGAAAATTTTAATTACGCCAGGGATTGCCTTTTCTATAGTAAATTATTCAAAAAATAATTTTTTACTGTCGCAAATTTTAAATCCGCCAGGGGATTGCCTTTTCTACAGTAAATTTTTCAAAAAATAATTTTTTACTGTCGCAAATTTTAATTGCGCCAGGGATTGCCTTTTCTATAGTAAATTATTCAAAAAAGTAATTTTTTACTGTCGCAAATTTTAATTGCGCCAGGGATTGCCTTTTTTGCAGTAAATTTTTCAAAAAATAATTTTCTACTGTCGCAAATTTTAAATACGCCAGGGATTGCCTTTTCTATAGTAAATTTTTCAAAAAATAATTTTTTACTGTCGCAAATTTTAATTGCGCCAGGGATTGCCTTTTCTATAGTAAATTTTTCAAAAATTAATTTTTTACTGTCGCAAATTTTAATTGCGCCAGGGATTGCCATTTCTATAGTAAATTTGTCAAAAAATATTTTTTTACTGTCGCAAATTTTAATTGCGCCAGGGATTGCCTTTTCTATAGTAAATTTTTCAAAATTTAATTATATACTGTCCGCAAATTTTAAATACGCCAGGGATTGCGTTTTCTATAGTAAATTATTCAAAAACTAATTTTTTATTGTCGCAAATTTTAATTACGCCAAGGAGTGCCTTTTCTATAGTAATTTTTTTCAAAAAATTATTTTTTACTGTCGCAAATTTTAAATACGCCAGGGATTGCCTTTTCTATAGTAAATTTTGCAAAAAAATAATTTTTTACTGTCGCAAATTTTAATTGCGCCAGGGATTGCCTTTTCTATAGTAAAATTTTTCATAATTTAATTTTTTACTGTCGCAAATTTTAATTGCGCCAGGGATTGCCTTTTCTGTAGTAAATTTTTCAAAAATAATTTTTTTACTGTCGCAAATTTTAAATACGCCAGGGATTGCCTTTTCTATAGTAAATTTTGCAAAAAAATAATTTTTTACTGTCGCAAATTTTAAATACGCCAGGGATTGCCTTTTCTATAGTAAATTTTGCAAAAAATAGTTTTTTACTGTCGAAAATTTTAATTGCGCCAGGGATTGCCTTTTCTACAGTAAATTTTTCAAAAAATAATTTTCTACTGTCGCAAATTTTAATTGCGCCAGGGATTGCCTTTTCTATAGTAAATTTTTCAAAAATAATTTTTTACTGTCGCAAATTTTAATTGCGCCAGGGATTGCCTTTTCTACAGTAAATTTTTCAAAAACTAATTTTTTACTGTCGCAAATTTTAATTGCGCCAGGGGTTGCCTTTTCTATAGTAAATTTTTCAAAAAATAATCTTATACTGTCGCAAATTTTAAATACGCCAGGGATTGCCTCTTCTATAGTAAATTATTCAAAAAAGAATTTTTTACTGTCGCAAATTTTAATTGCGCCAGGGATTGCCTTTTCTATAGTAAATTATTCAAAAACTAATTTTTTACTGTCGCAAATTTTAATTACGCCAGGTATTGCCTTTTCTGTAGTAAATTTTTTCACAATTAATTTTTTACTGTCGCAAATTTTAAATCCGCCAGGGATTGCCTTTTCTATAGTAAATTATTCAAAAAATAATTTTTTACTGTCGCCAATTTTAAATACGCCAGGGATTGCCTTTTCTATAGTAAATTTCTCAAAAACTAATTTTTTACTGTCGCAAATTTTAATTGCGCCAGGGATTGCCTTTTCTACAGTAAATTTTTCAAAAACTAATTTTTTACTGTCGCAAATTTTAATTGCGCCAGGGGTTGCCTTTTCTATAGTAAAATTTTCAAAAAATAGTTTTATACTGTCGCAAATTTTAAATACGCCAGGGATTGCCTCTTCTATAGTAAATTATTCAAAAAATAATTTTTTACTGTCGCAAATTTTAATTGCGCCAGGGATTGCCTTTTCTATAGTAAATTATTCAAAAAACTAATTTTTTACTGACGCAAATTTTAATTACGCCAGGGATTGCCTTTTCTGTAGTAAATTTTTCACAAATTAATTTTTTATTGTCGCAAATTTTAAATCCGCCAGGGATTGCCATTTCTATAGTAAATTATTCAAAAAATAATTTTTTACTGTCGCAAATTTTAAATCCGCCAGGGATTGCCTTTTCTATAGTAAATTTTGCAAAAAATAATTTTTTAACTGTCGCAAATTTTAAATACGCCAGGATTGCCTTTTCTATAGTAAATTTTGCAAAAAATAGTTTTTTACTGTCGAAAATTTTAATTGCGCCAGGGATTGCCTTTTCTACAGTAAATTTTTTCAAAAAATAATTTTTCTACTGTCGCAAATTTTAATTGCGCCAGGGATTGCCTTTTCTATAGTAAATTTTTCAAAAAATAATTTTTTTACTGTCGCAAATTTTAATTGCGCCAGGGATTGCCTTTTCTACAGTAAATTTTTCAAAAACTAATTTTTTACTGTCGCAAATTTTAATTGCGCCAGGGGTTGCCTTTTCTATAGTAAATTTTTCAAAAAATAATTTTATACTGTTGCAAATTTTAAATACGCCAGGGATTGCCTCTTCTATAGTAATTATTCAAAAAGAATTTTTTACTGTCGCAAATTTTAATTGCGCCATGGATTGCCTTTTCTATAGTAAATTATTCAAAAACTAATTTTTTACTGTCGCAAATTTTAATTACGCCAGGGATTGCCTTTTCTGTAGTAAATTTTTCTCAAAATTAATTTTTTACTGTCGCAAATTTTAAATCCGCCAGGGATTGCCTTTTCTATAGTAAATTATTCAAAAATAATTTTTTACTGTCGCCAATTTTAAATACGCCAGGGATTGCCTTTTCTATAGTAAATTTCTCAAAAAATAATTTTTTACTGTCGCAAAATTTTAATTGCGCAGGGATTGCCTTTTCTACAGTAAATTTTTCAAAAACTAATTTTTTACTGTCGCAAATTTTAATTGCGCCAGGGGTTGCCTTTTCTATAGTAAATTTTTCAAAAAATAATTTTATACTGTCGCAAATTTTAAATACGCCAGGGATTGCCTCTTCTATAGTAAATTATTCAAAAAATAATTTTTACTGTCGCAAATTTTAATTGCGCCAGGGATTGCCTTTTCTATAGTAAATTATTCAAAAACTAATTTTTTACTGACGCAAATTTTAATTACGCCAGGGATTGCCTTTTCTGTAGTAAATTTTTCACAAATTAATTTTTTACTGTCGCAAATTTTAAATCCGCCAGGGATTGCCATTTCTATAGTAAATTATTCAAAAAATAATTTTTTACTGTCGCCAATTTTAAATACGCCAGGGATTGCCTTTTCTATAGTAAATTTCTCAAAAATAATTTTTACTGTCGCAAATTTTAAATACGCCAGGGATTGCCTTTTCTATAGTAAATTTTTCAAAAAATAATTTTTTACTGTCGCAAATTTTACTTGCGCCAGGGATTGCCTTTTCTACAGTAAATTTTTCAAAAATTAATTTTTTACTGTCGCAAATTTTAATTGCGCTAGGGATTGCCATTTCTATAGTAAATTTTTCAAAAAATAATTTTTTACTGTCGCAAATTTTAATTGCGCAGGGATTGCCTTTTCTATAGTAAATTTTTAAAAAATTAATTTTATACTCTCGCAAATTTTAAATACGCCAGGGATTGCCTTTTCTATAGTAAATTATTCAAAAACTAATTTTTTACTGTCGCAAATTTGAATTACTCCAGGAATTACCTTTTCTATAGTAAATTTATCAAAAAATTTTTTTTACTGCCGCAAATTTTAAATACGCCAGGATTGCCTTTTCTATAGTAAATTTTGAAAAAAATAATTTTTTACTGTCGCAAATTTTAATTGCGCCAGGGATTGCCTTTTCTATAGTAATTTTTTCAAAAATTAATTTTTACTGTCGAAAATTTTAATTACGGCAGGGATTGCCTTTGCTATAGTAAATTTTTCAAAAAATAATTTTTTACTGTCGCAAATTTTAATTGCGCAGGGATTGGCTTTTCTACAGTAAATTTTTCAAAAATTAATTTTTTACTGTCGCAAATTTTAATTACGCCAAGGATTGCCTTTTCTATAGTAAATTTTTCAAAAAATAATTTTTTACTGTCGCAAATTTTAATTGCGCCAGGGATTGCCTTTTCTACAGTAAATTTTTCAAAAAATAATTTTATACTGTTGCAAATTTTAATTGCGCCAGGGATTGCCTTTTCTATAGTAATTTTTTCAAAAATTAATTTTTACTGTCAAAATTTTAATTACGCCAGGGATTGCCTTTGCTATAGTAAATTTTTCAAAAATAATTTTTTACTGTCGCAAATTTTAATTGCGCCAGGGATTGGCTTTTCTTACAGTAAATTTTTCAAAAATTAATTTTTTACTGTCGCAAATTTTAATTGCGCCAGGGATTGCCTTTTCTATAGTAAATTTTTCAAAAATAATTTTATATTGTCGCAAATTTTAAATACGCCAGGATTGCTCTTCTATATAGTAAATTATTCAAAAAATAATTTTTTACTGTCGCAAATTTTAATTGCGCCAGGGATTGCCTTTTCTATAGTAAATTATTCAAAAACTAATTTTTTACTGTCGGAAATTTTAATTACGCCAGGGATTGCCTTTTCTATAGTAAATTTTTCACAAATTAATTTTTTACTGTCGCAAATTTTAAATCCGTCAGGGATTGCCTTTTCTATAGTAAATTATTCAAAAAATAATTTTTTACTGTCGCCAATTTTAAATACGCCAGGGATTGCCTTTTCTATAGTAAATTTTCAAAAATTAATTTTTTACTGTCCGCAAATTTTAAATACGCCAGGGATTGCCTTTTCTATAGTAAATTTTTCAAAAAATAATTTTTTACTGCCGCAAATTTAATTGCGCCAGGGATTGCCTTTTCTATAGTAAATTTTTCAAAAATTAATTTTTTACTGTCGCAAATTTTAATTGTGCCAGGGATTGCCATTTCTATAGTAAATTTTTCAAAATTTAATTATATACTGTCGCAAATTTTAAATACGCAGGGATTGCGTTTTCTATAGTAAATTATTCAAAAACTAATTGTTTACTGTCGCAAATTTTAATTACGCCAAGGAGTGCATTTTCTATAGTAAATTTTTCAAAAAATTATTTTTTACTGTCGCAAATTTTAAATACGCAAGGGATTGCCTTTTCTTTTCTATAGTAAATTTTGCAAAAAAATAATTTTTTACTGTCGCAAATTTTAATTGCGCCAGGGATTGCCTTTTCTATAGTAAATTTTTCATAATTTAATTTTTTACTGTCGCAAATTTTAATTGCGCCAGGGATTGCCTCTTCTGTAGTAAATTTTTCAAAAAATAATTTTATACTGTCGCAAATTTTAAATACGCCAGGGATTGCCTCTTCTATAGTAAATTATTCAAAACAGAATTTTTTACTGTCGCAAATTTTAATTGCGCCAGGGATTGCCTTTTCTATAGTAAATTATTCAAAAACTAATTTTTTACTGTCGCAAATTTTAATTACGCCAGGGATTGCTTTTTCTGTAGTAAATTTTTCACAAATTAATTTTTTACTGTCGCAAATTTTAAATCCGCCAGGGATTGCCTTTTCTATAGTAAATTATTCAAAAAATAATTTTTTACTGTCGCCAATTTTAAATACGCCAGGGATTGCCTTTTCTATAGTAAATTTCTCAAAAAATAATTTTTTACTGTCGCAAATTTTAATTGCGCCATGGATTGCCTTTTCTACAGTAAATTTTTCAAAAACTAATTTTTTACTGTCGCAAATTTTAATTGCGCCAGGGGTTGCCTTTTCTATAGTAAATTTTTCAAAAAATAATTTTATACTGTCGCAAATTTTAAATACGCCAGGGATTGCCTCTTCTATAGTAAATTATTCAAAAAATAATTTTTTACTGTCGCAAATTTTAATTGCGCCAGGGATTGCCTTTTCTATAGTAAATTATTCAAAAACTAATTTTTTACTGTCGCAAATTTTAATTACGCCAGGGATTGCCTTTTCTGTAGTAAATTTTTCACAAATTAATTTTTTACTGTCGCAAATTTTAAATCCGCCAGGGATTGCCTTTTCTATAGTAAGTTATTCAAAAAATAATTTTTTACTGTCGCCAATTTTAAATACGCCAGGGATTGCCTTTTCTATAGTAAATTTCTCAAAAATTAATTTTTTACTGTCGCAAATTTTAAATACGCCAGGGATTGCCTTTTCTATAGTAAATTTTTCAAAAAATAATTTTTTACTGTCGCAAATTTTACTTGCGCCAGGGATTGCCTTTTCTATAGTAAATTTTTCAAAAATTAATTTTTTACTGTCGCAAATTTTAATTGCGCTAGGGATTGCCATTTCTATAGTAAATTTTTCAAAAAATAATTTTTTACTGTCGCAAATTTTAATTGCGCCAGGGGTTGCCTTTTCTATAGTAAATTTTTAAAAAATTAATTTTATACTGTCGCAAATTTTAAATACGCCAGGGATTGCCTTTTCTATAGTAAATTATTCAAAAACTAATTTTTTACTGTCGCAAATTTTAATTACTCCAGGAATTACCTTTTCTATAGTAAATTTATCAAAAAATTATTTTTTACTGTCGCAAAATTTAAATACGCCAGGGATTGCCTTTTCTATAGTAAATTTTGAAAAAAAATAATTTTTTACTGTCGCAAATTTTAATTGCGCCAGGGATTGCCTTTTCTATAGTAATTTTTTCAAAAATTAATTTTTACTGTCGAAAATTTTAATTACGCCAGGGATTGCCTTTGCTATAGTAAATTTTTCAAAAAATAATTTTTTACTGTCGCAAATTTTAATTGCGCCAGGGATTGGCTTTTCTACAGTAAATTTTTCAAAAATTAATTTTTTACTGTCGCAAATTTTAATTGCGCCAGGGATTGCCTTTTCTATAGTAAATTTTTCAAAAAATAATTTTATATTGTCGCAAATTTTAAATACGCCAGGGATTGCCTCTTCTATAGTAAATAATTCAAAAAATAATTTTTTACTGTCGCAAATATTAATTGCGCCAGGGATTGCCTTTTCTATAGTAAATTATTCAAAAACTAATTTTTTACTGTCGCAAATTTTAATTACGCCAGGGATTGCCTTTTCTGTAGTAAATTTTTCACAAATTAATTTTTTACTGTCGCAAATTTTAAATCCGCCAGGGATTGCCATTTCTATAGTAAATTATTCAAAAAATAATTTTTTACTGTCGCCAATTTTAAATACGCCAGGGATTGCCTTTTCTATAGTAAATTTCTCAAAAATTAATTTTTTACTGTCGCAAATTTTAAATACGCCAGGGATTGCCTTTTCTATAGTAAATTTTTCAAAAAATAATTTTTTACTGTCGCAAATTTTACTTGCGCCAGGGATTGCCTTTTCTACAGTAAATTTTTCAAAAATTAATTTTTTACTGTCGCAAATTTTAATTGCGCTAGGGATTGCCATTTCTATAGTAAATTTTTCAAAAAATAATTTTTTACTGTCGCAAATTTTAATTGCGCCAGGGATTGCCTTTTCTATAGTAAATTTTTAAAAAATTAATTTTATACTCTCGCAAATTTTAAATACGCCAGGGATTGCCTTTTCTATAGTAAATTATTCAAAAACTAATTTTTTACTGTCGCAAATTTTAATTACTCCAGGAATTACCTTTTCTATAGTAAATTTATCAAAAAATTATTTTTTACTGTCGCAAATTTTAAATACGCCAGGGATTGCCTTTTCTATAGTAAATTTTGAAAAAAATAATTTTTTACTGTCGCAAATTTTAATTGCGCCAGGGATTGCCTTTTCTATAGTAATTTTTTCAAAAATTAATTTTTACTGTCGAAAATTTTAATTACGCCAGGGATTGCCTTTGCTATAGTAAATTTTTCAAAAAATAATTTTTTACTGTCGCAAATTTTAATTGCGCCAGGGATTGGCTTTTCTACAGTAAATTTTTCAAAAATTAATTTTTTACTGTCGCAAATTTTAATTACGCCAAGGATTGCCTTTTCTATAGTAAATTTTTCAAAAAACAATTTTTTACTGTCGCAAATTTTAATTGCGCCAGGGATTGCCTTTTCTACAGTAAATTTTTCAAAAAATAATTTTATACTGTCGCAAATTTTAATTGCGCCAGGGATTGCCTTTTCTATAGTAATTTTTTCAAAAATTAATTTTTACTGTCGAAAATTTTAATTACGCCTTTGCTATAGTAAATTTTTCAAAAAATAATTTTTTACTGTCGCAAATTTTAATTGCGCCAGGGATTGGCTTTTCTACAGTAAATTTTTCAAAAATTAATTTTTTACTGTCGCAAATTTTAATTTCGCCAGGGATTGCCTTTTCTATAGTAAATTTTTCAAAAAATAATTTTATATTGTCGCAAATTTTAAATACGCCAGGGATTGCCTCTTCTATAGTAAATTATTCAAAAAATAATTTTTTTCTGTCGCAAATTTTAATTGCGCCAGGGATTGCCTTTTCTATAGTAAATTATTCAAAAACTAATTTTTTACTGTCGGAAATTTTAATTACGCCAGGGATTGCCTTTTCTATAGTAAATTTTTCACAAATTAATTTTTTACTGTCGCAAATTTTAAATCCGTCAGGGATTGCCTTTTCTATAGTAAATTATTCAAAAAATAATTTTTTACTGTCGCCAATTTTAAATACGCCAGGGATTGCCTTTTCTATAGTAAATTTTTCAAAAATTAATTTTTTACTGTCGCAAATTTTAAATACGCCAGGGATTGCCTTTTCTATAGTAAATTTTTCAAAAAATAATTTTTTACTGCCGCAAATTTTAATTGCGCCAGGGATTGCATTTTCTATAGTAAATTTTTCAAAAATTAATTTTTTACTGTCGCAAATTTTAATTGTGCCAGGGATTGCCATTTCTATAGTAAATTTTTCAAAATTTAATTATATACTGTCGCAAATTTTAAATACGCCAGGGATTGCGTTTTCTATAGTAAATTATTCAAAAACTAATTTTTTACTGTCGCAAATTTTAATTACGCCAAGTAGTGCCTTTTCTATAGTAAATTTTTCAAAAAATTATTTTTTACTGTCGCAAATTTTAAATACGCCAGGGATTGCCTTTTCTATAGTAAATTTTGCAAAAAAATAATTTTTTACTGTCGCAAATTTTAATTGCGCCAGGGATTGCCTTTTCTATAGTAAATTTTTCATAATTTAATTTTTTACTGTCGCAAATTTTAATTGCGCCAGGGATTGCCATTTCTGTAGTAAATTTTTCAAAAAATAATTTTTTACTGTCGCAAATTTTAATTGCGCCAGGGATTGCCTTTTCTACAGTAAATTTTTCAAAAACTAATTTTTTACTGTCGCAAATTTTAATTGCGCCAGGGGTTGCCTTTTCTATAGTAAATTTTTCAAAAAATAATTTTATACTGTCGCAAATTTTAAATACGCCAGGGATTGCCTCTTCTATAGTAAATTATTCAAAAAAGAATTTTTTACTGTCGCAAATTTTAATTGCGCCAGGGATTGCCTTTTCTATAGTAAATTATTCAAAAACTAATTTTTTACTGTCGCAAATTTTAATTACGCCAGGGATTGCCTTTTCTGTAGTAAATTTTTCACAAATTAATTTTTTACTGTCGCAAATTTTAAATCCGCCAGGGATTGCCTTTTCTATAGTAAATTATTCAAAAAATAATTTTTTACTGTCGCCAATTTTAAATACGCCAGGGATTGCCTTTTCTATAGTAAATTTCTCAAAAAATAATTTTTTACTGTCGCAAATTTTAATTGCGCCAGGGATTGCCTTTTCTACAGTAAATTTTTCAAAAACTAATTTTTTACTGTCGCAAATTTTAATTGCGCCAGGGCTTGCCTTTTCTATAGTAAATTTTTCAAAAAATAATTTTATACTGTCGCAAATTTTAAATACGCCAGGGATTGCCTCTTCTATAGTAAATTATTCAAAAAATAATTTTTTACTGTCGCAAATTTTAATTGCGCCAGGGATTGCCTTTTCTATAGTAAATTATTCAAAAACTAATTTTTTACTGTCGCAAATTTTAATTACGCCAGGGATTGCCTTTTCTGTAGTAAATTTTTCACAAATTAATTTTTTACTGTCGCAAATTTTAAATCCGCCAGGGATTGCCTTTTCTATAGTAAGTTATTCAAAAAATAATTTTTTACTGTCGCCAATTTTAAATACGCCAGGGATTGCCTTTTCTATAGTAAATTTCTCAAAAATTAATTTTTTACTGTCGCAAATTTTAAATACGCCAGGGATTGCCTTTTCTATAGTAAATTTTTCAAAAAATAATTTTTTACTGTCGCAAATTTTACTTGCGTCAGGGATTGCCTTTTCTATAGTAAATTTTTCAAAAATTAATTTTTTACTGTCGCAAATTTTAATTGCGCTAGGGATTGCCATTTCTATAGTAAATTTTTCAAAAAATAATTTTTTACTGTCGCAAATTTTAATTGCGCCAGGGGTTGCCTTTTCTATAGTAAATTGTTAAAAAATTAATTTTATACTGTCGCAAATTTTAAATACGCCAGGGATTGCCTTTTCTATAGTAAATTATTCAAAAACTAATTTTTTACTGTCGCAAATTTTAATTACTCCAGGAATTAACTTTTCTATAGTAAATTTATCAAAAAATTATTTTTTACTGTCGCAAAATTTAAATACGCCAGGGATTGCCTTTTCTATAGTAAATTTTGAAAAAAATAATTTTTTACTGTCGCAAATTTTAATTGCGCCAGGGATTGCCTTTTCTATAGTAATTTTTTCAAAAATTAATTTTTACCTGTCGAAAATTTTAATTACGCCAGGGATTGCCTTTGCTATAGTAAATTTTTCAAAAAATAATTTTTTTACTGTCGCAAATTTTAATTGCGCCAGGGATTGGCTTTTCTACAGTAAATTTTTCAAAAATTAATTTTTTACTGTCGCAAATTTTAATTGCGCCAGGGATTGCCTTTTCTATAGTAAATTTTCAAAAAATAATTTTATATTGTCGCAAATTTTAAATACGCCAGGGATTGCCTCTTCTATAGTAAATTATTCAAAAAATAATTTTTCACTGTCGCAAATTTTAATTGCGCCAGGGATTGCCTTTTCTATAGTAGATTATTCAAAAACTAATTTTTTACTGTCGGAAATTTTAATAACGCCAGGGATTGCCTTTTCTATAGTAAATTTTTCACAAATTAATTTTTTACTGTCGCAAATTTTAAATCCGTCAGGGATTGCCTTTTCTATAGTAAATTATTCAAAAAATAATTTTTTACTGTCGCCAATTTTAAATACGCCAGGGATTGCCTTTCTATAGTAAATTTTCAAAATTAAATTTTTACTGTCGCAAATTTTAATTGCGCCAGGGATTGCCTTTTCTATAGTAAATTTTTCAAAAATTAATTTTTTACTGTCGCAAATTTTAATTGCGCCAGGGATTGCCATTTCTATAGTAAATTTTTCAAAAAATAATTTTTTACTGTCGCAATTTTAAATGCGCCAGGGATTGCCTTTTCTATAGTAAATTTTTCAAATTTAATTTTATACTGTCGCAAATTTTAAATAGGCCAGCGATTGCCTTTTCTATAGTAAATTATTCAAAAACTAATTTTTTACTGACGCAAATTTTAATTACGCCAGGGATTACCTTTTCTATAGTAAATTTTCAAAAAATTATTTTTTACTGTCGCAAATTTTAAATACGCCAGGATTGCCTTTTCTATAGTAAATTTTGCAAAAAATAATTTTTTTACTGTCGAAAATTTTAATTGCGCCAGGGATTGCCTTTTCTACAGTAAATTTTTCAAAAAATAATTTTCTACTGTCGCAAATTTTAATTGCGCCAGGGAGTGCCTTTTCTACAGTAAATTTTTCAAAAACTAATTTTTTACTGTCGCAAATTTTAATTGCGCCAGGGATTGCCTTTTCTATAGTAAATTTTTCAAAAAAATAATTTTATACTGTCGCAAATTTTAAATACGCCAGGGATTGCCTCTTCTATAGTAAATTATTCAAAAAATAATTTTTTACTGTCGCAAATTTTAATTGCGCCAGGGATTGCTTTTTCTATAGTAAATTATTCAAAAAACTAATTTTTTACTGTCGCAAATTTTAATTACGCCAGGGATTGCCTTTTCTGTAGTAAATTTTTCACAAATTAATTTTTTTTTGTCGCAAATTTTAAATCCGCCAGGGATTGCCTTTTCAATAGTAAATTATTCCAAAAATAATCTTTTACTGTCGCCAATTTTAAATACGCCAGGGATTGCCTTTTTTATAGTAAATTTTTCAAAAATTAATTTTTTACTGTCGCAATTTTAAATACGCCAGGGATTGCCTTTTCTATAGTAAAATTTTCAAAAATAATTTTTTACTGTCGCAAATTTTAATTGCGCCAGGGATTGCCTTTTCTATAGTAAATTATTCAAAAACTAATTTTTTACTGTCGCAAATTTTAATTACGCCAGGGATTGCCTTTTCTGTAGTAAATTTTTCACAAATTAATTTTTTACTGTCGCAAATTTTAAATCCGCCTGGGATTGCCTTTTCTATAGTAAATTATTCAAAAAATAATTTTTTACTGTCGCCAATTTTAAATACGCCAGGGATTGCCTTTTCTATAGTAAATTTCTCAAAAATTAATTTTTTTACTGTCGCAAATTTTAATACGCCAGGGATTGCCTTTTCTATAGTAAATTTTTCAAAAAATAATTTTTTACTGTCGCAAATTTTACTTGCGCCAGGGATTGCCTTTTCTATAGTAATTTTTTCAAAAATTAATTTTTACTGTCGAAAATTTTAATTACGCCAGGGATTGCCTTTGCTATAGTAAATTTTTCAAAAAATAATTTTATATTGTCGCAAATTTTAAATACGCCAGGGATTGCCTCTTCTATAGTAAATTATTCAAAAAATAATTTTTTACTGTCGCAAATTTTAATTGCGCCAGGGATTGCCTTTTCTATAGTAAATTATTCAAAAACTAATTTTTTACTGTCGGAAATTTTAATTACGCCAGGGATTGCCTTTTCTATAGTAAATTTTTCACAAATTAATTTTTTACTGTCGCAAATTTTAAATCCGTCAGGGATTGCCTTTTCTATAGTAAATTATTCAAAAAATAATTTTTTACTGTCGCCAATTTTAAATACGCCAGGGATTGCCTTTTCTATAGTAAATTTTTCAAAAATTAATTTTTTACTGTCGCAAATTATAAATACGCCAGGGATTGCCTTTTCTATAGTAAATTTTTCAAAAAATAATTTTTTACTGCCGCAAATTTTAATTGCGCCAGGGATTGCCTTTTCTATAGTAAATTTTTCAAAAAATAATTTTCTACTGTCGCAAATTTTAATTGCGCCAGGGATTGCCTTTTCCATAGTAAATTTTTCAAAAAATAATTTTTTACTGTCGCAAATTTTAATTGCGCCAGGGATTGCCTTTTCTACAGTAAATTTTTCAAAAACTAATTTTTTACTGTCGCAAATTTTAATTGCGCCAGGGATTGCCTTTCTATAGTAAATTTTTCAAAAAATAATTTTATACTGTCGCAAATTTTAAATACGCCAGGGATTGCCTCTTCTATAGTAAATTATTCAAAAAATAATTTTTTACTGTCGCAAATTTTAATTGCGCCAGGGATTGCCTTTTCTATAGTAAATTATTCAAAAACTAATTTTTTACTGTCGCAAATTTTAATTACGCCAGGGATTGCCTTTTCTGTAGTAAATTTTTCACAAATTAATTTTTTTTTGTCGCAAATTTTAAATCCGCCAGGGATTGCCTTTTCTATAGTAAATTATTCCAAAAATAATCTTTTACTGTCGCCAATTTTAAATACTCCAGGGATTGCCTTTTCTATAGTAAATTTTTCAAAAATTAATTTTTTACTGTCGCAAATTTTAAATACGCCAGGGATTGCCTTTTCTATAGTAAATTTTTCAAAAAATAATTTTTTACTGTCGCAAATTTTAATTGCGCCAGGGATTGCCTTTTCTATAGTAAATTATTCAAAAACTAATTTTTTACTGTCGCAAATTTTAATTACTCCAGGAATTATTTTTTCTATAGTAAATTTATCAAAAAATTATTTTTTACTGTCGCAAAATTTAAATACGCCAGGGATTGCCTTTTCTATAGTAAATTTTGAAAAAAATAGTTTTTTACTGTCGCAAATTTTAATTGCGCCAGGGATTGCCTTTTCTATAGTAATTTTTTCAAAAATTAATTTTTACTGTCGAAAATTTTAATTACGCCAGGGATTGCCTTTGCTATAGTAAATTTTTCAAAAAATAATTTTTTACTGTCGCAAATTTTAATTGCGCCAGGGATTGCCTTTTCTATAGTAAATTATTCAAAAACTAATTTTTTACTGTCGCAAATTTTAATTACTCCAGGAATTAACTTTTCTATAGTAAATTTATCAAAAAATTATTTTTTACTGTCGCAAAATTTAAATACGCCAGGGATTGCCTTTTCTATAGTAAATTATTCAAAAACTAATTTTTTACTGTCGCAAATTTTAATTACGCCAGGGATTGCCTTTTCTGTAGTAAATTTTTCACAAATTAATTTTTTTTTGTCGCAAATTTTAAATCCGCCAGGGATTGCCTTTTCTATAGTAAATTATTCCAAAAATAATCTTTTACTGTCGCCAATTTTAAATACTCCAGGGATTGCCTTTTCTATAGTAAATTTTTCAAAAATTAATTTTTTACTGTCGCAAATTTTAAATACGCCAGGGTTGCCTTTTCTATAGTAAATTTTTAAAAAATTAATTTTATACTGTCGCAAATTTTAAATACGCCAGGGATTGCCTTTTCTATAGTAAATTATTCAAAAACTAATTTTTTACTGTCGCAAATTTTAATTACTCCAGGAATTAACTTTTCTATAGTAAATTTATCAAAAAATTATTTTTTACTGTCGCAAAATTTAAATACGCCAGGGATTGCCTTTTCTATAGTAAATTTTGAAAAAAATAATTTTTTACTGTCGCAAATTTTAATTGCGCCAGGGATTGCCTTTTCTATAGTAATTTTTTCAAAAATTAATTTTTACTGTCGAAAATTTTAATTACGCCAGGGATTGCCTTTGCTATAGTAAATTTTTCAAAAAATAATTTTTTACTGTCGCAAATTTTAATTGCGCCAGGGATTGGCTTTTCTACAGTAAATTTTTCAAAAATTAATTTTTTACTGTCGCAAATTTTAATTGCGCCAGGGATTGCCTTTTCTATAGTAAATTTTTCAAAAAATAATTTTATATTGTCGCAAATTTTAAATACGCCAGGGATTGCCTCTTCTATAGTAAATTATTCAAAAAATAATTTTTCACTGTCGCAAATTTTAATTGCGCCAGGGATTGCCTTTTCTATAGTAGATTATTCAAAAACTAATTTTTTACTGTCGGAAATTTTAATTACGCCAGGGATTGCCTTTTCTATAGTAAATTTTTCACAAATTAATTTTTTACTGTCGCAAATTTTAAATCCGTCAGGGATTGCCTTTTCTATAGTAAATTATTCAAAAAATAATTTTTTACTGTCGCCAATTTTAAATACGCCAGGGATTGCCTTTTCTATAGTAAATTTTTCAAAAATTAATTTTTTACTGTCGCAAATTTTAATTGCGCCAGGGATTGCCTTTTCTATAGTAAATTTTTCAAAAATTAATTTTTTACTGTCGCAAATTTTAATTGCGCCAGGGATTGCCATTTCTATAGTAAATTTTTCAAAAAATAATTTTTTACTGTCGCAAATTTTAAATGCGCCAGGGATTGCCTTTTCTATAGTAAATTTTTCAAAATTTAATTTTATACTGTCGCAAATTTTAAATAGGCCAGCGATTGCCTTTTCTATAGTAAATTATTCAAAAACTAATTTTTTACTGACGCAAATTTTAATTACGCCAGGGATTACCTTTTCTATAGTAAATTTTTCAAAAAATTATTTTTTACTGTCGCAAATTTTAAATACGCCAGGGATTGCCTTTTCTATAGTAAATTTTGCAAAAAATAATTTTTTTACTGTCGAAAATTTTAATTGCGCCAGGGATTGCCTTTTCTCCAGTAAATTTTTCAAAAAATAATTTTCTACTGTCGCAAATTTTAATTGCGCCAGGGAGTGCCTTTTCTACAGTAAATTTTTCAAAAACTAATTTTTTACTGTCGCAAATTTTAATTGCGCCAGGGATTGCCTTTTCTATAGTAAATTTTTCAAAAAATAATTTTATACTGTCGCAAATTTTAAATACGCCAGGGATTGCCTCTTCTATAGTAAATTATTCAAAAAATAATTTTTTACTGTCGCAAATTTTAATTGCGCCAGGGATTGCTTTTTCTATAGTAAATTATTCAAAAACTAATTTTTTACTGTCGCAAATTTTAATTACGCCAGGGATTGCCTTTTCTGTAGTAAATTTTTCACAAATTAATTTTTTTTTGTCGCAAATTTTAAATCCGCCAGGGATTGCCTTTTCTATAGTAAATTATTCCAAAAATAATCTTTTACTGTCGCCAATTTTAAATACGCCAGGGATTGCCTTTTTTATAGTAAATTTTTCAAAAATTAATTTTTTACTGTCGCAAATTTTAAATACGCCAGGGATTGCCTTTTCTATAGTAAAATTTTCAAAAAATAATTTTTTACTGTCGCAAATTTTAATTGCGCCAGGGATTGCCTTTTCTATAGTAAATTATTCAAAAACTAATTTTTTACTGTCGCAAATTTTAATTACGCCAGGGATTGCCTTTTGTGTAGTAAATTTTTCACAAATTAATTTTTTACTGTCGCAAATTTTAAATCCGCCTGGGATTGCCTTTTCTATAGTAAATTATTCAAAAAATAATTTTTTACTGTCGCCAATTTTAAATACGCCAGGGATTGCCTTTTCTATAGTAAATTTCTCAAAAATTAATTTTTTACTGTCGCAAATTTTAAATACGCCAGGGATTTCCTTTTCTATAGTAAATTTTTCAAAAAATAATTTTTTACTGTCGCAAATTTTACTTGCGCCAGGGATTGCCTTTTCTATAGTAATTTTTTCAAAAATTAATTTTTACTGTCGAAAATTTTAATTACGCCAGGGATTGCCTTTGCTATAGTAAATTTTTCAAAAAATAATTTTATATTGTCGCAAATTTTAAATACGCCAGGGATTGCCTCTTCTATAGTAAATTATTCAAAAAATAATTTTTTACTGTCGCAAATTTTAATTGCGCCAGGGATTGCCTTTTCTATAGTAAATTATTCAAAAACTAATTTTTTACTGTCGGAAATTTTAATTACGCCAGGGATTGCCTTTTCTATAGTAAATTTTTCACAAATAAATTTTTTACTGTCGCAAATTTTAAATCCGTCAGGGATTGCCTTTTCTATAGTAAATTATTCAAAAAATAATTTTTTACTGTCGCCAATTTTAAATACGCCAGGGATTGCCTTTTCTATAGTAAATTTTTCAAAAATTAATTTTTTACTGTCGCAAATTTTAAATACGCCAGGGATTGCCTTTTCTATAGTAAATTTTTCAAAAAATAATTTTTTACTGCCGCAAATTTTAATTGCGCCAGGGATTGCCTTTTCTATAGTAAATTTTTCAAAAAATAATTTTCTACTGTCGCAAATTTTAATTGCGCCAGGGATTGCCTTTTCCATAGTAAATTTTTCAAAAAATAATTTTTTACTGTCGCAAATTTTAATTGCGCCAGGGATTGCCTTTTCTACAGTAAATTTTTCAAAAACTAATTTTTTACTGTCGCAAATTTTAATTGCGCCAGGGATTGCCTTTCTATAGTAAATTTTTCAAAAAATAATTTTATACTGTCGCAAATTTTAAATACGCCAGGGATTGCCTCTTCTATAGTAAATTATTCAAAAAATAATTTTTTACTGTCGCAAATTTTAATTGCGCCAGGGATTGCCTTTTCTATAGTAAATTATTCAAAAACTAATTTTTTACTGTCGCAAATTTTAATTACGCCAGGGATTGCCTTTTCTGTAGTAAATTTTTCACAAATTAATTTTTTTTTGTCGCAAATTTTAAATCCGCCAGGGATTGCCTTTTCTATAGTAAATTATTCCAAAAATAATCTTTTACTGTCGCCAATTTTAAATACTCCAGGGATTGCCTTTTCTATAGTAAATTTTTCAAAAATTAATTTTTTACTGTCGCAAATTTTAAATACGCCAGGGATTGCCTTTTCTATAGTAAATTTTTCAAAAAATAATTTTTTACTGTCGCAAATTTTAATTGCGCCAGGGATTGCCTTTTCTATAGTAAATTATTCAAAAACTAATTTTTTACTGTCGCAAATTTTAATTACGCCAGGGATTGCCTTTTCTGTAGTAAATTTTTCACAAATTAATTTTTTACTGTCGCAAATTTTAAATCCGCCTGGGATTGCCTTTTCTATAGTAAATTATTCAAAAAATAATTTTTTACTGTCGCCAATTTTAAATACGCCAGGGATTGCCTTTTCTATAGTAAATTTCTCAAAAATTAATTTTTTACTGTCGCAAATTTTAAATACGCCAGGGATTGCATTTTCTATAGTAAATTTTTCAAAAAATAATTTTTTACTGTCGCAAATTTTACTTGCGCCAGGGATTGCCTCTTCTATAGTAAATTTTTCAAAAATTAATTTTTTAATTTTAATTGCGCTAGGGATTGCCATTTCTATAGTAAATTTTTCGAAAAATAATTTTTTACTGTCGCAAATTTTAATTGCGCCAGGGATTGCCTTTTCTATAGTAAATTTTTAAAAAATTAATTTTATACTGTCGCAAATTTTAAATACGCCCGGGATTGCCTTTTCTATAGTAAATTATTAAAAAACTAATTTTTTACTGTCGCAAATTTTAATTACGCCAGGAATTACCTTTTCTATAGTAAATTTATCAAAAAATTATTTTTTACTGTCGCAAATTTTAAATACTCCAGGGATTGCCTTTTTTATAGTAAATTTTGAAAAAAATAATTTTTTACTGTCGCAAATTTTAATTGCGCCAGGGATTGCCTTTTCTATAGTAATTTTTTGAAAAATTAGTTTTTACTGTCGAAAATTTTAATTACGCCAGGATTGCCTTTGCTATAGTAAATTTTTCAAAAAATAATTTTTTACTGTCGCAAATTTTAATTGCGCCAGGGATTGGCTTTTCTACAGTAAATTTTTCAAAAATTAATTTTTTACTGTCGCAAATTTTAATTGCGCCAGGGATTGCCTTTTCTATAGCAAATTTTTCAAAAAATAATTTTATATTGTCGCAAATTTTAAATACGCCAGGGATTGCCTCTTCTATAGTAAATTATTCAAAAAATAATTTTTTACTGTCGCAAATTTTAATTGCGCCAGGGATTGCCTTTTCTATAGTAAATTATTCAAAAACTAATTTTTTACTGTCGGAAATTTTAATTACGCCAGGGATTGCAATTTCTATAGTAAATTTTTCACAAATTAATTTTTTACTGTCGCAAATTTTAAATCCGTCAGGGATTGCCTTTTCTATAGTAAATTATTCAAAAAATAATTTTTTACTGTCGCAAATTTTAAATCCGTCAGGGTTTGCCTTTTCTATAGTAAATTATTCAAAAAATAATTTTTTACTGTCGCCAATTTTAAATACGCCAGGGATTGCCTTTTCTATAGTAAATTTTTCAAAAATTATTTTTTTACTGTTGCAAATTTTAATTGCGCCAGGGACTGCCATTTCTATAGTAAATTTTTCAAAAAATAATTTTTTACTGTCGCAAATTTTAAATGCGCCAGGGATTGCCTTTTCTATAGTAAATTTTTCAAAATTTAATTTTATACTGTCGCAAATTTTAAATAGGCCAGCGATTGCCTTTTCTATAGTAAATTATTCAAAAACTAATTTTTTACTGTCGCAAATTTTAATTACGCCAGGGATTACCTTTTCTATAGTAAATTATTCAAAAATTAATTTTTTACTGTCGCAAATTTTAATTACGCCAGGGATTGCCTTTTCTATAGTAAATTTTTCACAAATTAATTTTTTACTGTCGCAAATTTTAAATCCGCCAGGGATTGCCTTTTCTATAGTAAATTATTCAAAAAATAATGTTTTACTGTCGCCAATTTTAAATACGCCAGGGATTGCCTTTTCTATAGTAAATTTTTCAAAAATTAATTTTTTACTGTCGCAAATTTTAAATACGCCAGGGATTGCCTTTTCTATAGTAAATTTTTCAAAAAATAATTTTTTACTGTCGCAAATTTTAATTGCGCCAGGGATTGCCTTTTCTATAGTAAATTTTTCAAAAATTAATTTCTTACTGTCGCAAATTTTAATTGCGCCAGGGATTGCCATTTCTATAGTAAATTTTTCAAAAAATAATTTTTTACTGTCGCAAATTTTAATTGCGCCAGGGAATGCCTTTTCTATAGTAAATTTTTAAAAATTTAATTTTATACTGTCGCAAATTTTAAATACGCCAGGGATTGCCTTTTCTATAGTAAATTATTCAAAAACTAATTTTTTACTGTCACAAATTTTAATTACGCCAGCGATTACCTTTTCTATAGTAAATTTTTCAAAAAATTATTTTTTACTGTCGCAAATTTTAAATACGCCAGGGATTGCCTTTTCTATAGTAAATTTTTCAAAAAATAATTTTTTACTGTCGCAAATTTTAATTGCGCCAGGGATTGGCTTTTCTACAGTAAATTTTTCAAAAATTAATTTTTTACTGTCGCAAATTTTAATTGCGCCAGGGATTACCTTTTCTATAGTAAATTTTTCAAAAATTAATTTTTTACTGTCGCAAATTTTAATTGCGCTAGGGATTGCCATTTCTATAGTAAATTATTCAAAAAATTATTTTTTACTGTCGCAAATTTTAATTGCGCCAGGGATTGCCTTTTCTATAGTAAATTTTTAAAAAATTAATTTTATACTGTCGCAAATTTTAAATACGCCAGGGATTGCCTTTTCTATAGTAAATTATTCAAAAACTAATTTTTTACTGTCGCAAATTTTAATTACGCCAGGAATTGCCTTTGCTATAGTAAATTTATCAAAAAATAATTTTTTACTGTCGCAAATTTTAATTGCGCCAGGGATTGGCTTTTCTACAGTAAATTTTTCAAAAATTAATTTTTTACTGTCGCAAATTTTAATTGCGCCAGGGATTGCCTTTTCTATAGTAAATTTTTCAAAAAATAATTTTATATTGTCGCAAATTTTAAATACGCCAGGGATTGCCTCTTCTATAGTAAATTATTCAAAAAATATTTTTTTACTGTCGCAAATTTTAATTGCCCCAGGGATTGCTTTTTCTATAGTAAATTATTCAAAAACTAATGTTTTACTGTCGGAAATTTTAATTACGCCAGGGATTGCCTTTTCTATAGTAAATTTTTCACAAATTAATTTTTTACTGTCGCAAATTTTAAATCCGTCAGGGATTGCCTTTTCTATAGTAAATTATTCAAAAAATAATTTTTTACTGTCGCCAATTTTAAATACGCCAGGGATTGCCTTTTCTATAGTAAATTTTTCAAAAATTAGTTTTTTACTGTCGCAAATTTTAAATACGCCAGGGATTGCCTTTTCTATAGTAAATTTTTCAAAAAATAATTTTTTACTGTCGCAAATTTTAATTGCGCCAGGGATTGCCTTTTCTATAGTAAATTTTTCAAAAATTAATTTTTTACTGTCGCAAATTTTAATTGCGCCAGGGATTGCCATTTCTATAGTAAATTTTTCAAAAAATAATTTTTTACTGTCGCAAATTTTAAATGCGCCAGGGATTGCCTTTTCTATAGTAAATTTTTCAAAATTTAATTTTATACTGTCGCAAATTTTAAATAGGCCAGCGATTGCCTTTTCTATAGTAAATTATTCAAAAACTAATTTTTTACTGTCGCAAATTTTAATTACGCCAGGGATTACCTTTTGTATAGTAAATTATTCAAAAAATAATTTTTTACTGTCGCAAATTTTAAATGCGCCAGGGATTGCTTTTTCTATAGTAAATTATTCAAAAACTAATGTTTTACTGTCGGAAATTTTAATTACGCCAGGGATTGCCTTTTCTATAGTAAATTTTTCACAAATTAATTTTTTACTGTCGCAAATTTTAAATCCGTCAGGGATTGCCTTTTCTATAGTAAATTATTCAAAAAATAATTTTTTACTGTCGCCAATTTTAAATACGCCAGGGATTGTTTTTTCTACAGTAAATTTTTCAAAAAATAATTTTCTACTGTCGCAAATTTTAATTGCGCCAGGGATTGCCTTTTCCATAGTAAATTTTTCAAAAAATAATTTTTTACTGTCGCAAATTTTAATTGCGCCAGGGATTGCCTTTTCTACATTAAATTTTTCAAAAACTAATTTTTTACTGTCGCAAATTTTAATTGCGCCAGGGATTGCCTTTTCTATAGTAAATTTTTCAAAAAATAATTTTTTACTGTCGCAAATTTTAATTGCGCCAGGGATTGCCTTTTCTATAGTAAATTATTCAAAAACTAATTTTTTACTGTCGCAAATTTTAATTACGCCAGGGATTGCCTTTTCTGTAGTAAATTTTTCACAAATTAATTTTTTACTGTCGCAAATTTTAAATCCGCCAGGGATTGCCTTTTCTTTAGTAAATTATTCAAAAAATAATTTTTTACTGTCGCCAATTTTAAATACGCCAGGGTTTGCCTTTTCTATAGTAAATTTCTCAAAAAATTAATTTTTTACTGTCGCAAATTTTAAATACGCCAGGATTGCCTTTTCTATAGTAAATTTTTCAAAAAATAATTTTTTACTGTCGCAAATTTTACTTGCGCCAGGGATTGCCTTTTCTATAGAAAATTTTTCAAAAATTAAATTTTTACTGTCGCAAATTTTAATTGCGCTAGGGACTGCCATTTCTATAGTAAATTTTTCAAAAAATAATTTTTTACTGTCGCAAATTTTAATTGCGCCAGGGATTGCCTTTTCTATAGTAAATTTTAAAAAAATTAATTTTATACTGTCGCAAATTTTAAATACGCCAGGGATTGCCTTTTCTATAGTAAATTATTCAAAAACTAATTTTTTACTGTCGCAAATTTTAATTACACCAGGAATTACCTTTTCTATAGTAAATTTATCAAAAAATTATTTTTTACTGTCGCAAATTTTAAATACGCCAGGGATTGCCTTTTCTATAGTAAATTTTGAAACAAATAATTTTTTACTGTCGCAAATTTTAATTGCGCCAGGGATTGCCTTTACTATAGTAGTTTTTTCAAAAATTAATTTTTACTGTCGAAAATTTTAATTACGCCAGGGATTGCCTTTGCTATAGTAAATTTTTCAAAAAATAATTTTTTACTGTCGCAAATTTTAATTGCGCCAGGGATTGGCTTTTCTACAGTAAATTTTTCAAAAATTAATTTTTTACTGTCGCAAATTTTAATTGCGCCAGGGATTGCCTTTTCTATAGTAAATTTTTCAAAAAATAATTTTATATTGTCGCAAATTTTAAATCCGTCAGGGATTGCCTTTTCTGTAGTAAATTATTCAAAAAATAATTTTTTACTGTCGACCAATTTTAAATACGCCAGGGATTGCCTTTTCTATAGTAAATTTTTCAAAAATTAATTTTTTACTGTCGCAAATTTTAAATACGCCAGGGATTGCCTTTTCTATAGTAAATTTTTCAAAAAATAATTTTTTACTGTCGCAAATTTTAATTGCGCCAGGGATTGCCTCTTCTATTGTAAATTATTCAAAAAATAATTTCTTACTGTCGCAAATTTTAATTGCGCCAGGGATTTCCTTTTCTATAGTAAATTATTCAAAAAATAATTTTTTACTCTCGCCAATTTTAAATACGCCAGGGATTGCCTTTTCTATAGTAAATTTTTCAAAAATTAATTTTTTACTGTCGCAAATTTTAAATACGCCAGGGATTGCCTTTTCTATAGTAAATTTTTCAAAAAATAATTTTTTACTGTCGCAAATTTTAATTGCGCCAGGGATTGCCTTTTCTATAGTAAATTTTTCAAAAATTAATTTTTTACTGTCGCAAATTTTAATTGCGCCAGGGATTGCCATTTCCATAGTAAATTTTTCAAAAAATAATTTTTTACTGTCGCAAATTTTAATTGCGCCAGGGATTGCCTTTTCTACAGTAAATTTTTCAAAAACTAATTTTTTACTGTCGCAAATTTTAATTGCGCCAGGGATTGCCTTTTCTATAGTAAATTTATCAAAAAATTATTTTATCCTGTCGCAAATTTTAAATACGCCAGGGATTGCCTCTTCTATAGTAAATTATTCAAAAAATAATTTTTTACTGTCGCAAATTTTAATTGCGCCAGGGATTGCCTTTTCTATAGTAAATTATTCAAAAACTAATGTTTTACTGTCGGAAATTTTAATTACGCCAGGGATTGCCTTTTCTATAGTAAATTTTTCACAAATTAATTTTTTACTGTCGCAAATTTTAAATCCGTCAGGGATTGCCTTTTCTATAGTAAATTATTCAAAAAATAATTTTTTACTGTCGCCAATTTTAAATACGCCAGGGATTGCCTTTTCTACAGTAAATTTTTCAAAAAATAATTTTCTACTGTCGCAAATTTTAATTGCGCCAGGGATTGCCTTTTCCATAGTAAATTTTTCAAAAAATAATTTTTTACTGTCGCAAATTTTAATTGCGCCAGGGATTGCCTTTTCTACATTAAATTTTTCAAAAACTAATTTTTTACTGTCGCAAATTTTAATTGCGCCAGGGATTGCCTTTTCTATAGTAAATTTTTCAAAAAATAATTTTTTACTGTCGCAAATTTTAATTGCGCCAGGGATTGCCTTTTCTATAGTAAATTATTCAAAAACTAATTTTTTACTGTCGCAAATTTTAATTACGCCAGGGATTGCCTTTTCTGTAGTAAATTTTTCACAAATTAATTTTTTACTGTCGCAAATTTTAAATCCGCCAGGGATTGCCTTTTCTTTAGTAAATTATTCAAAAAATAATTTTTTACTGTCGCCAATTTTAAATACGCCAGGGTTTGCCTTTTCTATAGTAAATTTCTCAAAAAATTAATTTTTTACTGTCGCAAATTTTAAATACGCCAGGATTGCCTTTTCTATAGTAAATTTTTCAAAAAATAATTTTTTACTGTCGCAAATTTTACTTGCGCCAGGGATTGCCTTTTCTATAGAAAATTTTTCAAAAATTAAATTTTTACTGTCGCAAATTTTAATTGCGCTAGGGACTGCCATTTCTATAGTAAATTTTTCAAAAAATAATTTTTTACTGTCGCAAATTTTAATTGCGCCAGGGATTGCCTTTTCTATAGTAAATTTTAAAAAAATTAATTTTATACTGTCGCAAATTTTAAATACGCCAGGGATTGCCTTTTCTATAGTAAATTATTCAAAAACTAATTTTTTACTGTCGCAAATTTTAATTACACCAGGAATTACCTTTTCTATAGTAAATTTATCAAAAAATTATTTTTTACTGTCGCAAATTTTAAATACGCCAGGGATTGCCTTTTCTATAGTAAATTTTGAAACAAATAATTTTTTACTGTCGCAAATTTTAATTGCGCCAGGGATTGCCTTTACTATAGTAGTTTTTTCAAAAATTAATTTTTACTGTCGAAAATTTTAATTACGCCAGGGATTGCCTTTGCTATAGTAAATTTTTCAAAAAATAATTTTTTACTGTCGCAAATTTTAATTGCGCCAGGGATTGGCTTTTCTACAGTAAATTTTTCAAAAATTAATTTTTTACTGTCGCAAATTTTAATTGCGCCAGGGATTGCCTTTTCTATAGTAAATTTTTCAAAAAATAATTTTATATTGTCGCAAATTTTAAATCCGTCAGGGATTGCCTTTTCTGTAGTAAATTATTCAAAAAATAATTTTTTACTGTCGACCAATTTTAAATACGCCAGGGATTGCCTTTTCTATAGTAAATTTTTCAAAAATTAATTTTTTACTGTCGCAAATTTTAAATACGCCAGGGATTGCCTTTTCTATAGTAAATTTTTCAAAAAATAATTTTTTACTGTCGCAAATTTTAATTGCGCCAGGGATTGCCTCTTCTATTGTAAATTATTCAAAAAATAATTTCTTACTGTCGCAAATTTTAATTGCGCCAGGGATTTCCTTTTCTATAGTAAATTATTCAAAAAATAATTTTTTACTGTCGCCAATTTTAAATACGCCAGGGATTGCCTTTTCTATAGTAAATTTTTCAAAAATTAATTTTTTACTGTCGCAAATTTTAAATACGCCAGGGATTGCCTTTTCTATAGTAAATTTTTCAAAAAATAATTTTTTACTGTCGCAAATTTTAATTGCGCCAGGGATTGCCTTTTCTATAGTAAATTTTTCAAAAATTAATTTTTTACTGTCGCAAATTTTAATTGCGCCAGGGATTGCCATTTCCATAGTAAATTTTTCAAAAAATAATTTTTTACTGTCGCAAATTTTAATTGCGCCAGGGATTGCCTTTTCTACAGTAAATTTTTCAAAAACTAATTTTTTACTGTCGCAAATTTTAATTGCGCCAGGGATTGCCTTTTCTATAGTAAATTTTTCAAAAAATTATTTTATCCTGTCGCAAATTTTAAATACGCCAGGGATTGCCTCTTCTATAGTAAATTATTCAAAAAATAATTTTTTACTGTCGCAAATTTTAATTGCGCCAGGGATTGCCTTTTCTATAGTAAATTATTCAAAAACTAATTTTTTACTGTCGCAAATTTTAATTACGCCAGGGATTGCCTTTTCTGTAGTAAATTTTTCACAAATTAATTTTTTACTGTCGCAAATTTTAAATCCGCCAGGGATTGCCTTTTTTATAGTAAATTATTCAAAAAATAATGTTTTACTGTCGCCAATTTTAAATACGCCAGGGATTGCCTTTTCTATATTAAATTTTTCAAAAATTAATTTTTTACTGTCGCAAATTTTAAATACGCCAGGGATTGCCTTTTCTATAGTAAATTTTTCATAAAATAATTTTTTACTGTCGCAAATTTTAATTGCGCCAGGGATTGCCTTTTCTATAGTAAATTTTTCAAAAATTAATTTTTTACTGTCGCAAATTTTAATTGCGCCAGGGATTGCAATTTCTATAGTAAATTTTTCAAAAAAAAATTTTTTACTGTCGCAAATTTTAATTGCGCCAGGGATTGCCTTTTCTATAGTAAATTTTTAAAAATTTAATTTTATACTGTCGCAAATTTTAAATACGCCAGGAATTGCCTTTTCTATAGTAAATTATTCAAAAACTAATTTTTTACTGTCGCAAATTTTAATTACGCCAGGGATTACCTTTCCTATAGTAAATTTTTCAAAAAATTATTTTTTACTGTTGCAAATTTTAAATACGCCAGGGATTGCCTTTTCTATAGTAAATTTTGAAAAAAATAATTTTTTACTGTCGCAAATTTTAATTGCGCCAGCGATTGCCTTTTCTATAGTAAATTTTTCAAAAATTAATTTTTTACTGTCGAAAATTTTAATTACGTCAGGGATTGCCTTTTCTTTAGTAAATTTTTCAAAAAATAATTTTTTACTGTCGCAAATTTTAATTGCGCCAGGGATTGGCTTTTCTACAGTAAATTTTTCAAAAATTAATTTTTTACTGTCGCAAATTTTAATTGCGCCAGGCATTGCCTTTTCTATAGTAAATTTTTCAAAAAATAATTTTATATTGTCGCAAATTTTAAATACGCCAGGGATTGCCTCTTCTATAGTAAATTATTCAAAAAATAATTTTTTACTGTCGCAAATTTTAATTGCGCCAGGGATTGCCTTTTCAATAGTAAATTATTCAAAAACTAATTTTTTACTGTCGCAAATTTTAATTACGCCAGGGATTGCCATTTCTATAGTAAATTTTTCACAAATTAATTTTTTACTGTCGCAAATTTTAAATCCGCCAGGGATTGCCTTTTCTATAGTAAATTATTCAAAAAATAATTTTTTACTGTCGCCTATTTTAAATACGCCAGGGATTGCCTTTTCTATAGTAAATTTTTCAAAAGTTAATTTTTTACTGTCGCAAATTTTAAATACGCCAGGTATTGCCTTTTCTATAGTAAATTTTTCAAAAAATAATTTTTTACTGTCGCAAATTTTAATTGCGCCAGGGATTGCCTTTTCTATAGTAAATTTTTCAAAAATTAATTTTTTACTGTCTCAAATTTTAATTGCGCCAGGAATTGCCATTTCTATAGTAAATTTTTCAAAAAATAATTTTTTACTGTCGCAAATTTTAATTGCGCCAGGGATTGCCTTTTCTATAGTAAATTTTTCAAAATTTAATTTTATACTGTCGCAAATTTTAAATACGCCAGCGATTGCCTTTTCTATAGTAAGTTATTCAAAAACTAATTTTTTACTGTCGCAAATTTTAATTACGCCAGGGATTACCTTTTCTATAGTAAATTGTTCAAAAAATTATTTTTTACTGTCGCAAATTTTAAATACGCCAGGGATTGCCTTTTCTATAGTAAATTTTGCAAAAAATAATTTTTCTGTCGCAAATTTTAATTGCGCCAGGGATTGCCTTTTCTATAGTAAATCTTTCAAAAATTAATTTTTTACTGTGGAAAATTTTAATTACGCCAGGCATTGCCTTTTCTATAGTAAATTTTTCAAAAAATAATTTTTTTCTGTCGCAAATTTTAATTACGCCAGGGATTGCCTTTTCTATAGTAAATTTTTGAACATTTAATTTTTTACTGTCTCAAATTTTAATTGCGCCAGGAATTGCCATTTCTATAGTAAATTTTTCAAAAAATAATTTTTTACTGTCGCAAATTTTAATTGCGCCAGGGATTGCCTTTTCTATAGTAAATTTTTCAAAAATTAATTTTTTACTGTCTCAAATTTTAATTGCGCCAGGAATTGCCATTTCTATAGTAAATTTTTCAAAAAATAATTTTTTACTGTCGCAAATTTTAATTGCGCCAGGGATTGCCTTTTCTATAGTAAATTTTTCAAAATTTAATTTTATACTGTCGCAAATTTTAAATACGCCAGCGATTGCCTTTTCTATAGTAAGTTATTCAAAAACTAATTTTTTACTGTCGCAAATTTTAATTACGCCAGGGATTACCTTTTCTATAGTAGATTTTTCAAAAAATAATTTTTTACTGTCGCAAATTTTAATTGCGCCAGGGATTGGCTTTTCTACAGTAAATTTTTCAAAAATTAATTTTTTACTGTCGCAAATTTTAATTGCGCCAGGGATATAGTAAATTTTTCAAAAAATAATTTTATATTGTCGCAAATTTTAAATACGCCAGGGATTGCCTCTTCTATAGTAAATTATTCAAAAAATAATTTTCTACTGTCGCAAATTTTAATTACGCCAGGGATTGCCTTTTCTATAGTAAATTATTCAAAAAATAATTTTTTACTGTCGCAAATTTTAAATACGCCAGGGATTGCCTTTTCTATAGTAAATTATTCAAAAAATAATTTTTTACTGTCGCCAATTTTAAATACGCCAGGGATTGCCATTTCTATAGTAAATTTTTCAAAAAATAATTTTTTACTGTCGCAAATTTTAATTGCGCCAGGGATTGTCTTTTCTATAGTAAATTTTTCAAAATTTAATTTTATACTGTCGCAAATTTTAAATACGCCAGGGATTGCCTTTTCTATAGTAAATTATTCAAAAACTAATTTTTTACTGTCGCAAATTTTAATTACGCCAGGGATTACCTTTTCTATAGTAAATTTTTCAAAAAATTATTTTTTACTGTCGCAAATTTTAAATACGCCAGGGATTGCCTTTTCTATAGTAAATTTTGCAAAAAATAATTTTTTACTGTCGCAAATTTTAATTGCGCCAGGGATTGCCTTTTCTATAGTAAATTTTTCAAAAATTAATTTTTTACTGTCGAAAATTTTAATTACGCCAGGAATTGCCTTTTCTATAGTAAATTTTTCAAAAAATAATTTTTTACTGTCGCAAATTTTAATTACGCCAGGGATTGCCTTTTCTATAGTAAATTTTTCAAAATTTAATTTTTTACTGTCGCAAATTTTAAATACGCCAGGGATTGCCTTTTCTATAGTAAATTTTTCAAAAATTAATTTTTAACTGTCGCAAATTTTAAATACGCCAGGGATTGCCTTTTCTGTAGTAAATTATTCAAAAAATAATTTTATACTGTCGCAAATTTTAATTGCGCCAGGGATTGCCTTTTCTGTAGTAAATTTTTCAAAAAATAATTTTTTACTGTCGCAAATTTTAAATACGCCAGGGATTGCCTTTTCTATAGTAAATTTTTCAAAAAATAATTTTTTACTGTCGCAAATTTTAATTGCGCCAGGGATTGCCTTTTCTATAGTAAATTTTTCAAAAATTAATTTTTTACTGTCGCAAATTTTAATTGCGCCAGGAATTGCCATTTCTATAGTAAATTTTTCAAAAATTAATTTTTAACTGTCGCAAATTTTAAATACGCCAGGGATTGCCTTTTCTGTAGTAAATTATTGAAAAAATAATTTTATACTGTCGCAAATTTTAATTGCGCCAGGGATTGCCTTTTCTGTAGTAAATTTTTCAAAATTTAATTTTTTACTGTCGCAAATTTTAAATACGCCAGGGATTGCCTTTTCTATAGTAAATTTTTCAAAAATTAATTTTTTACTGTCGAAAATTTTAATTACGCCAGGAATTGCCTTTTCTGTAGTAAATTTTTCAAAAAATAATTTTTTACTGTCGCAAATTTTAATTACGCCAGGGATTGCCTTTTCTATAGTAAATTTTTCAAAATTTAATTTTTTACTGTCGCAAATTTTAAATACGCCAGGGATTGCCTTTTCTATAGTAAATTTTTCAAAAATTAATTTTTAACTGTCGCAAATTTTAAATACGCCAGGGATTGCCTTTTCTGTAGTAAATTATTCAAAAAATAATTTTATACTGTCGCAAATTTTAATTGCGCCAGGGATTGCCTTTTCTGTAGTAAATTTTTCAAAAAATAATTTTTTACTGTCGCAAATTTTAAATACGCCAGGGATTGCCTTTTCTATAGTAAATTTTGCAAAAAATAATTTTTTACTGTTGCAAATTTTAAATACGCCAGGGATTGCCTTTTCTATAGTAAATTTTGCAAAAAATAATTTTTTACTGTCGCAAATTTTAATTACGCCAGGGATTGCCTTTTCTATAGTAAATTTTTCACAAATTAATTTTTATTTATTTATTTATTTTGTATTAGTTGTAGTTACAAAGAATAAACTTAATCTAACCTAACTATGACTAATGTAAGAGGGCCAACGGCTAGGAACAATGGGTATAGTAATAGAACTATCTACAAATTACTGACGCAAAAGCACTACAAAAAAGCTATTTCAATGACCTTTCCTTTCGAACAACAACGTTTGGATAATGACCCAATAAAATGGAGAAGGATCCCCTACTTTGGCGAGATATCCAGATGTTTAAATAAATTATTTGGGGAAAAAAACATAAAGCCAGCCTTCTTTAACAACAGAACTCTAAAAAATATTCTAGTCAACAACAAATTTAAACCTAAAATCAATGAAATTGACCAATGCGGGGTCTATAAGCTGAATTGTGCGGATTGTGATGCTATTTACATTGGACAAACTAAAAGATCAATTAAAACAAGATTCAAGGAGCATATAAATAGCTCAAAGGCTGCAAACCCTAATTCCGGTTTCGCTAAACACCTTAGCTTAACCGGACACAAGCCTAATGCAGACGACATTAAATTATTACACAATTTATCTGATAAAAAATTACTAGATAGATATGAAACTTTTGAAATTAAAAAAGCTAAGGATGATGGCTGCTTTATAGTAAATGATCAGCTAGATTTTAAAAACAACAACCCACTTTTGAATGTGAATTTTAGTACATTACGCATGCGTTAGCTACCCATGAGAGTTTATTTAACAGCTAAATCAATCATTCCCTCAGTACAACAAAAGCCCTGAAGATGTCCTGACTAGACGAAACGCGTTGGCTGTTACATTATATGTAAATTTAAAATATACATGTACGTTGTGGAAAAAAAAACAAGTAGTATTTTTTATTATCTTTTTTTAAGATGGCAATTAAAATAAACTTATTCCACCAAGTGTTATCCATAAAATCAATTAATTTTTTACTGTCGCAAATTTTAAATCCGCCAGGGATTGCCTTTTCTATAGTAAATTTTTCAAAAATTATTTTTTACTGTCGCAAATTTTAATTGCGCCAGGGATTACCTTTTCTATACTAAATTATTCAAAAAATAATTTTTTACTGTCGCAAATTTTAATTGCGCCAGTGATTGCCTTTTCTACAGTAAATTTTGCAAAAAATAATTTTTTACTGTCGCAAATTTTAATTGCGCCAGGGATTGCCTTTTCTACAGCAAATTTTTCAAAAAATAATTTTTTACTGTCGCAAATTTTAATTACGCCAGGGATTGCCTTTTCTACAGTAAATTTTTCAAAAAATAATTTTTTACTGTCGCAAACTTTAATTACGCCAGGGATTGCCTTTTCTATAGTAAATTTTTCAAAAATTAATTTTTTACTGTCGCAAATTTTAATTGCGCCAGGGATTGCCTTTTCTACAGCAAATTTTTCAAAAAATAATTTTTACTGTCGCAAATTTTAATTGCGCCAGGGATTGCCTTTTCTACAGCAAATTTTTCAAAAAATAATTTTTACTGTCGCAAATTTTAATTACGCCAGGGATTGCCTTTTCTATACTAAATTTTTCAAAAAATAATTTTTTACTGTCGCAAACTTTAATTACGCCAGGGATTGCCTTTTCTATAGTAAATTTTTCAAAAATTAATTTTTTACTGTCGCAAATTTTAATTGCGCCAGGGATTGCCTTTTCTATAGTAAATTATTCAAAAATTATTTTTTACTGTCGCAAATTTAAATTGCGCCAGGGATTACCTTTTCTATACTAAATTATTCAAAAAATAATTTTTTACTGTCGCAAATTTTAATTGCGCCTGGGATTGCCTTTTCTACAGTAAATTTTGCAAAAAATAATTTTTTACTGTCGCAAATTTTAATTGCGCCAGGGATTGCCTTTTCTACAGCAAATTTTTCAAAAAATAATTTTTTACTGTCGCAAATTTTAATTACGCCAGGGATTGCCTTTTCTACAGTAAATTTTTCAAAAATTAATTTTTTACTGTCGCAAATTTTAAATCCGCCAGGGATTGCCTTTTCTATAGTAAATTTTTCAAAAATTAATTTTTTACTGTCGCAAATATTAAATACGCCAGGGATTGCCTTTTCTATAGTAAATTTTTGCAAAAAATAATTTTTTACTGTCGCAAATTTTAATTGCGACAGGGATTGCCTTTTCTACAGCAAATTTTTCAAAAAATAATTTTTTACTGTCGCAAATTTTAATTACGCCAGGGATTGCCTTTTCTACAGTAAATTTTTCAAAAAATAATTTTTTACTGTCGCAAACTTTAATTACGCCAGGGATTGCCTTTTCTATAATAAATTTTTCAAAAATTAATTTTTTACTGTCGCAAATTTTAATTGCGCCAGGGATTGCCTTTTCTACAGCAAATTTTTCAAAAAATAATTTTTACTGTCGCAAATTTTAATTGCGCCAGGGATTGCCTTTTCTACAGCAAATTTTTCAAAAAATAATTTTTACTGTCGCAAATTTTAATTACGCCAGGGATTGCCTTTTCTATACTAAATTTTTCAAAAAATAATTTTTTACTGTCGCAAACTTTAATTACGCCAGGGATTGCCTTTTCTATAGTAAATTTTTCAAAAATTAATTTTTTACTGTCGCAAATTTTAATTGCGCCAGGGATTGCCTTTTCTATAGTAAATTATTCAAAAATTATTTTTTACTGTCGCAAATTTTAATTGCGCCAGGGATTACCTTTTCTATACTAAATTATTCAAAAAATAATTTTTTACTGTCGCAAATTTTAATTGCGCCAGGGATTGCCTTTTCTACAGCAAATTTTTCAAAAAATAATTTTTTACTGTCACAAATTTTAATTACGCCAGGGATTGCCTTTTCTACAGTAAATTTTTCAAAAAATAATTTTTTACTGTCGCAAACTTTAATTACGCCAGGGATTGCCTTTTCTATAGTAAATTTTTCAAAAATTAATTTTTTACTGTCGCAAATTTTAATTGCGCCAGGGATTGCCTTTTCTACAGCAAATTTTTCAAAAAATAATTTTTACTGTCGCAAATTTTAATTGCGCCAGGGATTGCCTTTTCTACAGGAAATTTTTCAAAAAATAATTTTTACTGTCGCAAATTTTAATTACGCCAGGGATTGCCTTTTCTATACTAAATTTTTCAAAAAATAATTTTTTACTGTCGCAAACTTTAATTACGCCAGGGATTGCCTTTTCTATAGTAAATTTTTCAAAAATAAATTTTTTACTGTCGCAAATTTTAATTGCGCCAGGGATTGCCTTTTCTATAGTAAATTATTCAAAAATTATTTTTTACTGTCGCAAATTTTAATTGCGCCAGGGATTACCTTTTCTATACTAAATTATTCAAAAAATAATTTTTTACTGTCGCAAATTTTAATTGCGCCAGGGATTGCCTTTTCTACAGTAAATTTTGCAAAAAATAATTTTTTACTGTCGCAAATTTTAATTGCGCCAGGGATTGCCTTTTCTACAGCAAATTTTACAAAAAATAATTTTTTACTGTCGCAAATTTTAAATACGCCAGGGATTGCCTTTTCTACAGTAAATTATTCAAAAACTAATTTTTTACTGTCGCAAACTTTAATTACGCCAGGGATTGCCTTTTCTATAGTAAATTTTTCAAAAATTAATTTTTTACTGTCGCAAATATTAAATACGCCAGGATTGCCTTTTCTATAGTAAATTTTTGCAAAAAATAATTTTTTACTGTCGCAAATTTTAATTACGCCAGGGATTGCCTTTTCTACAGTAAATTTTTCAAAAATTAATTTTTTACTGTCGCAAATTTTAAATCCGCCAGGGATTGCCTTTTCTATAGTAAATTTTTCAAAAATTAATTTTTTACTGTCGCAAATATTAAATACGCCAGGGATTGCCTTTTCTATAGTAAATTTTTGCAAAAAATAATTTTTTACTGTCGCAAATTTTAACTGCGCCAGGGATTGCCTTTTCTACAGCAAATTTTTCAAAAAATAATTTTTTACTGTCGCAAATTTTAATTACGCCAGGGATTGCCTTTTCTACAGTAAATTTTTCAAAAAATAATTTTTTACTGTCGCAAACTTTAATTACGCCAGGGATTGCCTTTTCTATAGTAAATTTTTCAAAAATTAATTTTTTACTGTCGCAAATTTTAATTGCGCCAGGGATTGCCTTTTCTACAGCAAATTTTTCAAAAAATAATTTTTACTGTCGCAAATTTTAATTGCGCCAGGGATTGCCTTTTCTACAGCAAATTTTTCAAAAAATAATTTTTACTGTCGCAAATTTTAATTACGCCAGGGATTGCCTTTCCTATACTAAATTTTTCAAAAAATAATTTTTTACTGTCGCAAACTTTAATTAAGCCAGGGATTGCCTTTTCTATAGTAAATTTTTCAAAAATTAATTTTTTACTGTCGCAAATTTTAATTGCGCCAGGGATTGCCTTTTCTATAGTAAATTATTCAAAAATTATTTTTTACTGTCGCAAATTTTAATTGCGCCAGGGATTACCTTTTCTATACTAAATTATTCAAAAAATAATTTTTTACTGTCGCAAATTTTAATTGCGCCAGGGATTGCCTTTTCTACAGTAAATTTTGCAAAAAATAATTTTTTACTGTCGCAAATTTTAATTGCGCCATGGATTGCCTTTTCTACAGCAAATTTTTCAAAAAATAATTTTTTACTGTCGCAAATTTTAAATACGCCAGGGATTGCCTTTTCTACAGTAAATTATTCAAAAACTAATTTTTTACTGTCGCAAACTTTAATTACGCCAGGGATTGCCTTTTCTATAGTAAATTTTTCAAAAATTAATTTTTTACTGTCGCAAATATTAAATACGCCAGGGATTGCCTTTTCTATAGTAAATTTTTGCAAAAAATAATTTTTTACTGTCGCAAATTTTAATTACGCCAGGGATTGCCTTTTCTACAGTAAATTTTTCAAAAATTAATTTTTCACTGTCGCAAATTTTAAATCCGCCAGGGATTGCCTTTTCTATAGTAAATTATTCAAAAAATAATTTTTTACTGTCGCAAATTTTAACTCCGCCAGGGATTGCTTTTTCTATTGTAAATTTTGCAAAAAAATAATTTTTTACTGTCGCAAATTTTAATTACGCCAGGGACTGCCTTTTCTATAGTAAATTTTTCAAAAATCAATTTTTTACTGTCGCAAATTTTAAATCCGCCAGGGATTGCCTTTTCAATAGTAAATTATTCAAAAAATAAGTTTTTACTGTCGCAAATTTTAATTGCGCCAGGGATTGCCTTTTCTATAGTAAATTTTTCAAAAAATAATTTTTTACTGCCGCAAATTTTAATTACGCCAGGGATTGCCTTTTCTATAGTAAATTATTCAAAAACTAATTTTTTACTGTCGCAAACTTTAATTACGCCAGGGATTGCCTTTTCTATAGTAAATTTTTGAAAAAATAATTTTTTACTGTCGCAAATTTTAAATACGCCAGGGATTGCCTTTTCTATAGTAAATTTTGCAAAAAATAATTTTTTACTGTCGCAGATTTTAATTGCGCCAGCGATTGCCTTTTCTATAGTAAATTTTCAAAAATTATTTTTTTACTGTCGAAAATTTTAATTACGCCAGGAATTGCCTTTTCTATAGTAAATTTTTTACTGTCGCAAATTTTAAATACGCCAGGGATTGCCTTTTCTATAGTAAATTTTGCAAAAAATAATTTTTTACTGTCGCAAATTTTAGATATGCCAGGGATTGCCTTTTCTATAGTAAATTTTGCAAAAAATAATTTTTACTGTCGCAAATTTTACTTACGCCAGGGATTGCCTTTTCTACAGTAAATTTTTCAAAAATTAATTTTTTACTGTCGCAAATTTTAATTACGCCAGGGATTGCCTTTTCTACAGTAAATTTTTCAAAAATTAATTTTCACTGTCGCAAATTTTAAATCCGCCAGGGATTGCCTTTTCTATAGTAAATTATTCAAAAAATAATTTTTTACTGTCGCAAATTTTAACTCCGCCAGGGATTGCTTTTTCTATTGTAAATTTTGCAAAAAATAATTTTTTACTGTCGCAAATTTTAATTGCGCCAGGGATTGCCTTTTCTATACTAAATTTTTCAAAAAATATTTTTTTACTGTCGCAAATTTTAATTACGCCAGGGATTGCGTTTTCTATAGTAAATTTTTCAAAAAATATATTTTACTGTCGCAAATTTTAAATACGCCAGGGATTGCCTTTTCTATAGTAAATTATTAAAAAAATAATTTTTACTGTCGCCAATTTTAAATACGCCAGGGATTGCCTTTTCTATAGTAAATTATTCAAAAAATAATTTTTTACTGTCGCAAATTTTAATTGCGCCAGGGATTGCCTTTTCTATAGTAAAATTATTCAAAAAATAATTTTTTACTGTCGCAAATTTTAATTACGCCAGGGATTGCCTTTTCTACAGTAAATTTTTCAAAAATTAATTTTTTACTGTCGCAAATTTAAATCCGCCAGGGATTGCCTTTTCTATAGTAAATTTTTCAAAAATTAATTTTTTACTGTCGCAAATATTAAATACGCCAGGGATTGCCTTTTCTATAGTAAATTTTTGCAAAAAATAATTTTTTACTGTCGCAAATTTTAATTGCGCAGGGATTGCCTTTTCTACAGCAAATTTTTCAAAAAATAATTTTTTACTGTCGCAAATTTTAATTACGCCAGGGATTGCCTTTTCTACAGTAAATTTTTCAAAAAATAATTTTTTACTGTCGCAAACTTTAATTACGCCAGGGATTGCCTTTTCTATAGTAAATTTTTCAAAAATTAATTTTTTACTGTCGCTAATTTTAATTGCGCCAGGGATTGCCTTTTCTACAGCAAATTTTCAAAAAATAATTTTTACTGTCGCAAATTTTAATTGCGCCAGGGATTGCCTTTTCTACAGCAAATTTTTCAAAAAATAATTTTTACTGTCGCAAATTTTAATTACGCCAGGGATTGCCTTTTCTATACTAAATTTTTCAAAAAATAATTTTTTACTGTCGCAAACTTTAATTACGCCAGGGATTGCCTTTTCTATAGTAAATTTTTCAAAAATTAATTTTTTACTGTCGCAAATTTTAATTGCGCCAGGGATTGCCTTTTCTATAGTAAATTATTCAAAAATTATTTTTTACTGTCGCAAATTTTAATTGCGCCAGGGATTACCTTTTCTATACTAAATTATTCAAAAAATAATTTTTTACTGTCGCAAATTTTAATTGCGCCAGGGATTGCCTTTTCTACAGTAAATTTTGCAAAAAATAATTTTTTACTGTCGCAAATTTTAATTGCGCCAGGGATTGCCTTTTCTACAGCAAATTTTTCAAAAAATAATTTTTTACTGTCGCAAATTTTAAATACGCCAGGGATTGCCTTTTCTAGAGTAAATTATTCAAAAACTAATTTTTTACTGTCGCAAACTTTAATTACGCCAGGGATTGCCTTTTCTATAGTAAATTTTTCAAAAATTAATTTTTTACTGTCGCAAATATTAAATACGCCAGGGATTGCCTTTTCTATAGTAAATTTTTGCAAAAAATAATTTTTTACTGTCGCAAATTTTAATTACGCCAGGGATTGCCTTTTCTACAGTAAATTTTTCAAAAATTAATTTTTTACTGTCGCAAATTTTAAATCCGCCAGGGATTGCCTTTTCTATAGTAAATTATTCAAAAAATAATTTTTTACTGTCGCAAATTTTAACTCCGCCAGGGATTGCTTTTTCTATAGTAAATTTTGCAAAAAAATAATTTTTTACTGTCGCAAATTTTAATTACGCCAGGGACTGCCTTTTCTATAGTAAATTTTTCAAAAATCAATTTTTTACTGTCGCAAATTTTAAATCCGCCAGGGATTGCCTTTTCAATAGTAAATTATTCAAAAAATAAGTTTTTACTGTCGCAAATTTTAATTGCGCCAGGGATTGCCTTTTCTATAGTAAATTTTTCAAAAAATAATTTTTTACTGCCGCAAATTTTAATTACGCCAGGGATTGCCTTTTCTATAGTAAATTATTCAAAAACTAATTTTTTACTGTCGCAAACTTTAATTACGCCAGGGATTGCCTTTTCTATAGTAAATCTTTGAAAAATAATTTTTTACTGTCGCAAATTTTAAATACGCCAGGGATTGCCTTTTCTATAGTAAATTTTGCAAAAAATAATTTTTTACTGTCGCAGATTTTAATTGCGCCAGCGATTGCCTTTTCTATAGTAAATTTTTCAAAAATTATTTTTTTACTGTCGAAAATTTTAATTACGCCAGGAATTGCCTTTTCTATAGTAAATTTTTTACTGTCGCAAATTTTAAATACGCCAGGGATTGCCTTTTCTATAGTAAATTTTGCAAAAAATAATTTTTTACTGTCGCAAATTTTACTTACGCCAGGGATTGCCTTTTCTATACTAAATTTTTCAAAAAATATATTTTACTGTCGCAAATTTTAAATACGCCAGGGATTGCCTTTTCTATAGTAAATTATTCAAAAAATAATTTTTTACTGTCGCCAATTTTAAATACGCCAGGGATTGCCTTTTCTATAGTAAATTATTCAAAAAATAATTTTTTACTGTCGCAAATTTTAATTGCGCCAGGGATTGCCTTTTCTATAGTAAATTATTCAAAAAATAATTTTTTACTGTCGCAAATTTTAATTACGCCAGGGATTGCCTTTTCTATAGTAAATTTTTCAAAAATTAATTTTTTACTGTCGAAAATTTTAAATATGCCAGGGATTGCCTTTTCTATAGTAAATTTTGCAAAAAATAATTTTTTACTGTCGCAAAATTTTAATTACGCCAGGGATTTCCTTTTCTACAGTAAATTTTTCAAAAAATAATTTTTTACTGTCGCAAATTTTAATTGCGCCAGGGATTGCCTTTTCTATAGTAAATTTTTCAAAAAATAATTTTTTACTGTCGCAAATTTTAAATACGCCAGGGATTGCCTTTTCTACAGTAAATTATTCAAAAACTAATTTTTTACTGTCGCAAACTTTAATTACGCCAGGGATTGCCTTTTCTATAGTAAATTTTTCAAAAAATAATTTTTTACTGTCGCAAATTTTAAATACGCCAGGGATTGCCTTTTCTATAGTAAATTTTGCAAAAAATAATGTTTTACTGTCGCAGATTTTAATTGCGCCAGCGATTGCCATTTCTATAGTAAATTTTTCAAAAATTAATTTTTTACTGTCGAAAATTTTAATTACGCCAGGAATTGCCTTTTCTATAGTAAATTTTTTACTGTCGCAAATTTTAAATACGCCAGGGATTGCCTTTTCTATAGTAAATTTTGCAAAAAATAATTTTTTACTGCCGCAAATTTTAATTACGCCAGGGATTGCCCTTTCTATAGTAAATTATTCAAAAACTAATTTTTTACTGTCGCAAATTTTAATTGCGCCAGGGATTGCCTTTTCTATAGTAAATTATTCAAAAATTATTTTTTACTGTCGCAAATTTTAATTGCGCCAGGGATTGCCTTTTCTATACTAAATTATTCAAAAAATAATTTTTTACTGTCGCAAATTTTAATTGCGCCAGGGATTGCCTTTTCTACAGTAAATTTTGCAAAAAATAATTTTTTACTGTCGCAAATTTTAATTGCGCCAGGGATTGCCTTTTCTATAGTAAATTATTCAAAAAATAATTTTTTACTGTCGCAAATTTTAATTACGCCAGGGATTGCCTTTTCTACAGTAAATTTTTCAAAAAATAATTTTTTATTGTCGCAAATTTTAATTGCGCCAGGGATTGCCCTTTATACAGTAAATTTTTCAAATTTAATTTTATACTGTCCCAAATTTTAAATACGCCAGAGATTGCCTTTTCTACAGTAAAAAAAATAATTTTTTACTGTCGTAAATTTTAATTGCGCCAGGGATTGCCTTTTCTATAGTAAATTTTTCACAAAGTAATTTTATACTGTCGCAAATTTTAATTACGCCAGGGATTACCTTTTCTATAGTAAATTTTTCAAAAATTAATTTTTTACTGTCGCAAATTTTAAAACCGCCAGGGATTGCCTTTTCTATAGTAAATTTTTCAAAATTTAATTTTATGCTGTCGCAAATTTTAAATACGCCAGGGATTGCCTTTTCTATAGTAAATTATTCAAAAAATAATTTTTTACTGTCGCAAATTTTAAATACACCAGGGATTGCCTTTTCTATAGTAAATTTTTCACAAATTAATTTTATACTGTCGCAAATTTTAAATACGCCAGGGATTGCCTCTTCTATAGTAAATTTTTCAAAAAATAATTTTTTACTGTCGCAAATATTAATTGCGCCAGGGTTGCCTTTTCTATATTAAATTTTTCAAAAAAAAATTTTTTACTGTCGCAAATTTTAATTGCGCCAGGGATTGCCTTTTCTACAGTAAATTTTTCAAAAAATAATTTTTAATTGCGCCAGGGATTGCCTTTTCTACAGTAAATTTTTCACAAATTAATTTTATACTGTCGCAAATTTTAAATACGCCAGGGATTGCCTCTTCTATAGAAAATTTTTCAAAAAATAATTTTTTACTGTCGCAAATATTAATTGCGCCAGGGTTGCCTTTTCTATATTAAATTTTTCAAAAAAAAATTTTTTACTGTCGCAAATTTTAAATACGCCAGGGATTGCCTTTTCTATAGTAAATTTTGCAAAAAATAATTTTTTACTGTCGCAAATTTTAAATATGCCAGGGATTGCCTTTTCTATAGTAAATTTTGCAAAAAATAATTTTTTACTGTCGCAAATTTTCTTACGCCAGGGATTGCCTTTTCTATAGTAAATTATTCAAAAACTAATTTTTTACTGTCGCAAATTTTAATTACGCCAGGGATTGCCTTTTCTATAGTAAATTTTTCAAAAATTATTTTTTTACTGTCGCAAATTTTAAATCCGCAAGGGATTGCCTTTCTATAGTAAATTTTTCAAAAAATAATTTTTTACTGTCGCAAATTTTAATTGCGCCAGGGATTGCCTTTTCTATACTAAATTTTTCAAAAAATATTTTTTTACTGTCGCAAATTTTAATTACTCCAGGGATTGCCTTTTCTATAGTAAATTTTTCAAAAAATATATTTTACTGTCGCAAATTTTAAATACGCCAGGGATTGCCTTTTCTATAGTAAATTATTCAAAAAATAATTTTTTACTGTCGCCAATTTTAAATACGCCAGGGATTGCCTTTTCTATAGTAAATTATTCAAAAAATAATTTTTTACTGTCGCAAATTTTAATTGCGCCAGGGATTGCCTTTTCTATAGTAAATTATTCAGAAAATAATTTTTTACTGTCGCAAATTTTAATTACGCCAGGGATTGCCTTTTCTATAGTAAATTTTTCAAAAATTAATTTTTTACTGTCGAAAATTTTAAATATGCCAGGGATTGCCTTTTCTATAGTAAATTTTGCAAAAAATAATTTTTTACTGTCGCAAAATTTTAATTACGCCAGGGATTTCCTTTTCTACAGTAAATTTTTCAAAAAATAATTTTTTACTGTCGCAAATTTTAATTGCGCCAGGGATTGCCTTTTCTATAGTAAATTTTTCAAAAAATAATTTTTTACTGTCGCAAATTTTAAATACGCCAGGGATTGCCTTTTCTACAGTAAATTATTCAAAAACTAATTTTTTACTGTCGCAAACTTTAATTACGCCAGGGATTGCCTTTTCTAGAGTAAATTTTTCAAAAAATAATTTTTTACTGTCGCAAATTTTAAATACGCCAGGGATTGCCTTTTCTATAGTAAATTTTGCAAAAAATAATGTTTTACTGTCGCAGATTTTAATTGCGCCAGCGATTGCCATTTCTATAGTAAATTTTTCAAAAATTAATTTTTTACTGTCGAAAATTTTAATTACGCCAGGAATTGCCTTTTCTATAGTAAATTTTTTACTGTCGCAAATTTTAAATACGCCAGGGATTGCCTTTTCTATAGTAAATTTTGCAAAAAATAATTTTTTACTGCCGCAAATTTTAATTACGCCAGGGATTGCCCTTTCTATAGTAAATTATTCAAAAACTAATTTTTTACTGTCGCAAATTTTAATTGCGCCAGGGATTGCCTTTTCTATAGTAAATTATTCAAAAATTATTTTTTACTGTCGCAAATTTTAATTGCGCCAGGGATTACCTTTTCTATACTAAATTATTCAAAAAATAATTTTTTACTGTCGCAAATTTTAATTGCGCCAGGGATTGCCTTTTCTACAGTAAATTTTGCAAAAAATAATTTTTTACTGTCGCAAATTTTAATTGCGCCAGGGATTGCCTTTTCTATAGTAAATTATTCAAAAAATAATTTTTTACTGTCGCAAATTTTAATTACGCCAGGGATTGCCTTTTCTACAGTAAATTTTTCAAAAAATAATTTTTTATTGTCGCAAATTTTAATTGCGCCAGGGATTGCCCTTTATACAGTAAATTTTTCAAAATTTAATTTTATACTGTCCCAAATTTTAAATACGCCAGAGATTGCCTTTTCTACAGTAAAAAAAATAATTTTTTACTGTCGTAAATTTTAATTGCGCCAGGGATTGCCTTTTCTATAGTAAATTTTCACAAAGTAATTTTATACTGTCGCAAATTTTAATTACGCAGGGATTGCCTTTTCTATAGTAAATTTTTCAAAAATTAATTTTTTACTGTCGCAAATTTTAAATCCGCCAGGGATTGCCTTTTCTATAGTAAATTTTTCAAAATTTAATTTTATACTGTCGCAAATTTTAAATACGCCAGGGATTGCCTTTTCTATAGTAAATTATTCAAAAAATATTTTTTTACTGTCGCAAATTTTAAATACGCCAGGGATTGCCTTTTCTATAGTAAATTTTTCACAAATTAATTTTATACTGTCGCAAATTTTAAATACGCCAGGGATTGCCTCTTCTATAGTAAATTTTTCAAAAAATATTTTTTTACTGTCGCAAATATTAATTGCACCAGGGTTGCCTTTTCTATATTAAATTTTTCAAAAAAAAATTTTTTACTGTCGCAAATTTTAATTGCGCCAGGGATTGCCTTTTCTACAGTAAATTTTTCAAAAAATAATTTTTAATTGCGCCAGGGATTGCCTTTTCTACAGTAAATTTTTCAAAAAATAATTTTTTACTGTCGCAAATTTTAATTGCGCCAGGGATTGCCTTTTCTATAGTAAATTATTCAAAAAATAATTTTTTACTGTCGCAAATTTTAATTACGCCAGGGATTGCCTTTTCTATAGTAAATTATTCAAAAAATAATTTTTTACTGTCGCAAATTTTAAATACGCCAGGGATTGCCTCTTCTATAGTAAATTTTTCACAAATTAATTTTATACTATCGCAAATTTTAAATACGCCAGGGATTGCCTCTTCTATAGTAAATTTTTCAAAAAATAATTTTTTACTGTTGCAAATATTAATTGCGCCAGGGATTGCCTTTTCTATATTAAATTTTTCAAAAAAAAATTTTAACTGTCGCAAATTTTAATTGCGCCAGGGATTGCCTTTTCTATAGTAAATTATTCAAAAAATAATTTTTTACTGTCGCAAATTTTAATTACGCCAGGGATTGCCTTTTTTACAGTAAATTTTTCAAAAAATAATTTTTTACTGTCGCAAATTTTAATTGCGCCAGGGATTGCCCTTTCTACAGTAAATTTTTCAAAATTTAATTTTATACTGTCCCAAATTTTAAATACGCCAGAGATTGCCTTTTCTACAGTAAAAAAAATAATTTTTTACTGTCGTAAATTTTAATTGCGCCAGGGATTGCCTTTTCTATAGTAAATTTTTCGCAAATTAATTTTATACTGTCGCAAATTTTAATTACGCCAGGGATTGCCTTTTCTATAGTAAATTATTCAAAAAATAATTTTTTACTGTCGCAAATTTTAAATACGCCAGGGATTGCCTTTTCTATAGTAAATTTTTCACAAATTAATTTTATACTGTCGCAAATTTTAAATACGCCAGGGATTGCCTCTTCTATAGTAAATTTTTCAAAAAATAATTTTTTACTGTCGCAAATATTAATTGCGCCAGGGATTGCCTTTTCTATATTAAATTTTTCAAAAAAAAAATTTTTACTGTCGCAAATTTTAACTGCGCCAGGGATTGCCTTTTCTACAGTAAATTTTTCAAAAAAATAATTTTTAATTGCGCCAGGTATTGCCTTTTCTACAGTAAATTTTTCAAAAAATAATTTTTTACTGTCGCAAATTTAAATTGCGCCAGGGATTGCCTTTTCTATAGTAAATTATTCAAAAAATAATTTTTTACTGTCGCAAATTTTAAATACGCCAGGGATTGGCTTTCCTATAGTAAATTTTTCACAAATTAATTTTATACTCTCGCAAATTTTAAATACGCCAGGGATTGCCTCTTCTATAGTAAATTTTTCAAAAAATAATTTTTTACTGTTGCAAATATTAATTGCGCCAGGGATTGCCTTTTCTCTATTAAATTTTTCAAAAAAAAATTTTTTACTGTCGCAAATTTTAATTGCGCCAAGGATTGCCTTTTCTATAGTAAATTTTTCAAAATTTAATTTTATACTGTCGCAAATTTTAAATACGCCACGGATTGCCTTTTCTATAGTAAATTATTCAAAAACTAATTTTTTACTGTCGCAGATTTTAATTACGCCAGGGATTGCCTTTACTATAGTAAATTTTTCAAACAATAATTTTTTACTGTCGCAAATTTTAAATACGCCAGGGATTGCCTTTTCTATAGTAAATTTTGCAAAAAATAATTTTTCACTGTCGCAAATTTTAATTGCGCCAGGGATTGCCTTTTCAATAGTATATTTTTCAAAAATTAATTTTTTACTGTCGAAAATTTTAATTACGCCAGGGATTGCCTTTTCTATAGTAAATTTTGCAAAAAATAATTTTTTACTGTCGCAAATTTTAATTGCGCCAGGGATTGCCTTTTCTATAGTAAATTTTTCAAAAATTAATTTTTTACTGTCGAAAATTTTAATTACGCCAGGGATTGCCTTTTCTATAGTAAACTTTTCAAAAAATAATTTTTTACTGTCGGAAATTTTAATTACGCCAGGGATTGCCTTTTCTATAGTAAAGTATTCAAAAACTAATTTTTTACTGTCGCAAATTTTAATTGCACCAAGGATTGCCTTTTCTATAGTAAATTTTTCAAAAAATAATTTTTTACTGTCGCAAATTTTAATTACGCCAGGAATTGCCTTTTCTATAGTAAATTTTGCAAAAAATAATTTTTTACTGTAACTTTTTCAAAAATTAGTTTTTTACTGTCGAAAATTTTAATTACGCCAGGGATTGCCTTTTCTATAGTAAATTTTTCAAAAAATAATTTTTTACTGTCGCAAATTTTAATTACGCCAGGGATTGCCTTTTCTATAGTAAATTTTGCAAAAAATAATGTTTTACTGTCGCAGATTTTAATTGCGCCAGCGATTGCCATTTCTATAGTAAATTTTTCAAAAATTAATTTTTTACTGTCGAAAATTTTAATTACGCCAGGAATTGCCTTTTCTATAGTAAATTTTTTACTGTCGCAAATTTCAAATACGCCAGGGATTGCCTTTTCTATAGTAAATTTTGCAAAAAATAATTTTTTACTGCCGCAAATTTTAATTACGCCAGGGATTGCCCTTTCTATAGTAAATTATTCAAAAACTAATTTTTTACTGTCGCAAATTTTAATTGCGCCAGGGATTGCCTTTTCTATAGTAAATTATTCAAAAATTATTTTTTTCTGTCGCAAATTTTCATTGCGCCAGGGATTACCTTTTCTATACTAAATTATTCAAAAAATAATTTTTTACTGTCGCAAATTTTATTGCGCCAGGATAGAGACTTTTCTACAGTAAATTTTGCAAAAAATAATTTTTTACTGTCGCAAATTTTAATTGCGCCAGGGATTGCCTTTTCTACAGCAAATTTTTCAAAAAATAATTTTTTACTGTCGCAAATTTTAATTGCGCCAGGGATTGCCTTTTCTATAGTAAATTATTCAAAAAATAATTTTTTACTGTCGCAAATTTTAATTACGCCAGGGATTGCCTTTTCTATAGTAAATTTTTCAAAATTAATTTTTTACTGTCGCAAATTTTAAATACGCCAGGTATTGCCTTTCTATAGTAAATTTTGCAAAAAATAATTTTTTACTGTCGCAAAATTTTAATTACGCCAGGGATTTCCTTTTCTACAGTAAATTTTTCAAAAAATAATTTTTTACTGTCGCAAATTTTAATTACGCCAGGGATTGCCTTTTCTATAGTAAATTTTTCAAAAATTAATTTTTTACTGTCGCAAATTTTAAATACGCCAGGGATTGCCTTTTCTATAGAAAATTTTTGCAAAAAAGAATTTTTTACTGTCGCAAATTTTAATTACGCCAGCGATTGCCTTTTCTACAGTAAATTTTTCAAAAATTCATTTTTTACTGTCGCAAATTTTAAATCCGCCAGGGATTGCCTTTTCTATAGTAAATAATTCAAAAAATAATTTTTTACTGTCGCAAATTTTAACTCCGCCAGGGATTGCTTTTTCTATAGTAAATTTTGCAAAAAATAATTTTTTACTGTCGCAAATTTTAATTAAGCCAGGGACTGCCTTTTCTATAGTAAATTTTTCAAAATCAATTTTTTACTCTCGCAAATTTTAATTATGCCAGGAATTGCTTTTTCTATAGTAAATTTTTTACTGTCGCAAATTTTAAATACGCCAGGGATTGCCTTTTCTATAGTAAATTTTTCAAAAAATAATTTTTTACTGTCGCAAATTTTAAATATGCCAGGGATTGCCTTTTCTATAGTAAATTTTGCAAAAAATAATTTTTTACTGTCGCAAATTTTACTTACTCCAGGGATTGCCTTTTCTATAGTAAATTATTCAAAAACTAATTTTTTACTGTCGCAAATTTTAATTACGCCAGGGATTGCCTTTTCTATAGTAAATTTTTCAAAAATTAATTTTTTACTGTCGCAAATTTTAAATCCGCCAGGGATTGCCTTTTCTATAGTAAATTTTTCAAAAATTAATTTTTTACTGTCGCAAATTTTAAATCCGCCAGGGATTGCCTTTTCTATAGTAAATAATTCAAAAAATAATTTTTTACTGTCGCAAATTTTAACTCCGCCAGGGATTGCTTTTTCTACAGTAAATTTTGCAAAAAATAATTTTTTACTGTCGCAAATTTTAATTACGCCAGGGACTGCCTTTTCTATAGTAAATTTTTCAAAAATCAATTTTTTACTGTCGCAAATTTTAAATCCGCCAGGGATTGCCTTTTCTATAGTAAATTATTCAAAAAATAAGTTTTTACTGTCGCAAATTTTAAATACGCCAGGGATTGCCTTTTCTATAGTAAATTTTGCAAAAAATAATTTTTTACTGTCGCAGATTTTAATTGCGCCAGCGATTGCCATATCTATAGTAAATTTTTCAAAAATTAATTTTTTACTGTCGCAAATTTTAAATACGCCAGGGATTGCCTTTTCTATAGTAAATTTTGCAAAAAATAATTTTTTACTGTCGCAAATTTTAAATATGCCAGGGATTGCCTTTTCTATAGTAAATTTTGCAAAAAATAATTTTTTACTGTCGCAAATTTTACTTACTCCAGGGATTGCCTTTTCTATAGTAAATTATTCAAAAACTAATTTTTTACTGTCGCAAATTTTAATTACGCCAGGGATTGCCTTTTCTATAGTAAATTTTTCAAAAACTAATTTTTTACTGTCGCAAATTTTAAATCCGCCAGGGATTGCCTTTTCTATAGTAAATTTTTCAAAATTTAATTTTATAGTGTCGCAAATTTTAAATACGCCAGGGATTGCCTTTTCTACAGTAAATTTTTCAAAAAATAATTTTTTACTGTCGCAAATTTTAATTAGGCTAGGGATTGCCTTTTCTATAGTAAATTTTTCAAAAATTAATTTTTTACTGTCGCAAATTTTAAATCCGCCAGGGATTGCCTTTTCTATAGTAAATTTTTTACTGTCGCAAATTTTAAATACGCCAGGGATTGCCTTTTCTATAGTAAATTTTTCAAAAAATAATTTTTTACTGTCGCAAATTTTAAATATGCCAGGGATTGCCTTTTCTATAGTAAATTTTGCAAAAAATAATTTTTTACTGTCGCAAATTTTACTTACTCCAGGGATTGCCTTTTCTATAGTAAATTATTCAAAAATAATTTTTTACTGTCGCAAATTTTAATTACGCCAGGGATTGCCTTTTCTATAGTAAATTTTTCAAAAATTAATTTTTTACTGTCGCAAATTTTAAATCCGCCAGGGATTGCCTTTTCTATAGTAAATTTTTCAAAATTAATTTTTTACTGTCGCAAATTTTAAATCCGCCAGGGATTGCCTTTTCTATAGTAAATAATTCAAAAAATAATTTTTTACTGTCGCAAATTTTAACTCCGCCAGGGATTGCTTTTTCTACAGTAAATTTTGCAAAAAATAATTTTTTACTGTCGCAAATTTTAATTACGCCAGGGACTTGCCTTTTCTATAGTAAATTTTTCAAAAATCAATTTTTTACTGTCGCAAATTTTAAATCCGCCAGGGATTGCCTTTTCTATAGTAAATTATTCAAAAAATAAGTTTTTACTGTCGCAAATTTTAAATACGCCAGGGATTGCCTTTTCTATAGTAAATTTTGCAAAAAATAATTTTTACTGTCGCAGATTTTAATTGCGCCAGCGATTGCCATATCTATAGTAAATTTTTCAAAAATTAATTTTTTACTGTCGAAAATTTTAATTACGCCAGGAATTGCTTTTTCTATAGTAAATTTTTTACTGTCGCAAATTTTAAATACGCCAGGGATTGCCTTTTCTATAGTAAATTTTTCAAAAAATAATTTTTTACTGTCGCAAATTTTAAATATGCCAGGGATTGCCTTTTCTATAGTAAATTTTGCAAAAAATAATTTTTTACTGTCGCCAAATTTTACTTACTCCAGGGATTGCCTTTTCTATAGTAAATTATTCAAAAACTAATTTTTTACTGTCGCAAATTTTAATTACGCCAGGGATTGCCTTTTCTATAGTAAATTTTTCAAAAATTAATTTTTTACTGTCGCAAATTTTAAATCCGCCAGGGATTGCCTTTTCTATAGTAAATTTTTCAAAAATTAATTTTTTACTGTCGCAAATTTTAAATCCGCCAGGGATTGCCTTTTCTATAGTAAATAATTCAAAAAATAATTTTTTACTGTCGCAAATTTTAACTCCGCCAGGGATTGCTTTTTTTCTACAGTAAATTTTGCAAAAAATAATTTTTTACTGTCGCAAATTTTAAATACGCCAGGGATTGCCTTTTCTACAGTAAATTTTGCAAAAAATAATTTTTTACTGTCGCAAATTTTAATTGCGCCAGGGATTGCCTTTTCTATAGTAAATTTTTCAAAAATTATTTTTATACTGTCGCAAATTTTAAATACGCCAGGGATTGCCTTTTCTATAGTAAATTTATCAAAATTTAATTTTATATTGTCGCAAATTTTAAATACGCCAGGGATTGCCTTTTCTACTGTAAATTTTGCAAAAAATAATTTTTTAATGTCGCAAATTTTAATTGCGCCAGGGATTGCCTTTTCTATAGTAAATTTTTCAAAATTAGTTTTTTACTGTCGCAAATTTTAAATACGCCAAGGATTGCCTTTTCTATAGTAAATTTTGCAAAAAATAATTTTTTACTGTCGCAAATTTTAATTGCGCCTGGGATTACCTTTTCTATAGTAAATTTTTCATAATTTAATTTTATACTGTCGCAAATTTTAAATACTCCAGGGATTGCCTTTTCTACAGTAAAATTTGCAAAAACTAATTTTTTACTGTCTCAAATTTTAATTGCGCCAGGGGTTTCCTTTTCTATAGTAAATTATTCAAAAAATAATTTTTTACTGTCGCAAATTTTAATTACGCCAGGGATTGCCTTTTCTATGGTAAATTTTTCACAAATTAGTTTTTTACTGTCGCAAATATTAATTACGCCAGGGATTGCCTTTTCTATAGTAAATTTTTCAAAAATTAATTTTATACTGTCGCAAATTTTAAATACGCCAGGGATTGCCTTTTCTACAGTAAATTTTGCAAAAAATAATTTTTTACTGTCGCAGATTTTAATTGCGCCAGCGATTGCCATATCTATAGTAAATTTTCAAAAATTAATTTTTTACTGTCGAAAATTTTAATTACGCCAGGAATTGCTTTTTCTATAGTAAATTTTTTACTGTCGCAAATTTTAAATACGCCAGGGATTGCCTTTTCTATAGTAAATTTTTCAAAAAATAATTTTTTACTGTCGCAAATTTTAAATATGCCAGGGATTGCCTTTTCTATAGTAAATTTTGCAAAAAATAATTTTTTACTGTCGCAAATTTTACTTACTCCAGGGATTGCCTTTTCTATAGTAAATTATTCAAAAACTAATTTTTTACTGTCGCAAATTTTAATTACGCCAGGGATTGCCTTTTCTATAGTAAATTTTTCAAAAATTAATTTTGAACTGTCGCAAATTTTAAATCCGCCAGGGATTGCCTTTTCTATAGTAAATTTTTCAAAAATTAATTTTTTACTGTCGCAAATTTTAAATCCGCCAGGGATTGCCTTTTCTATAGTAAATTTTTCAAAAATTAATTTTTTACTGTCGCAAATTTTAAATCCGCCAGGGATTGCCTTTTCTCTAGTAAATTTTTCAAAATTTAATTTTATACTGTCGCAAATTTTAAATACGCCAGGGATTGCCTTTTCTACAGTAAATTTTGCAAAAATAATTTTTTACTGTCGCAAATTTTAATTGCGCCAGGGATTGCCTTTTCTATAGTAAATTTTTCAAAAATTATTTTTATACTGTCGCAAATTTTAAATACGCCAGGGATTGCCTTTTCTATAGTAAATTTATCAAAATTTAATTTTATATTGTCGCAAATTTTAAATACGCCAGGGATTGCCTTTTCTACTGTAAATTTTGCAAAAAATAATTTTTTAATGTCGCAAATTTTAATTGCGCCAGGGATTGCCTTTTCTATAGTAAATTTTTCAAAAATTAGTTTTTACTGTCGCAAATTTTAAATACGCCAAGGATTGCCTTTTCTATAGTAAATTTTGCAAAAAATAATTTTTTACTGTCGCAAATTTTAATTGCGCCTGGGATTGCCTTTTCTATAGTAAATTTTTCATAATTTAATTTTATACTGTCGCAAATTTTAAATACTCCAGGGATTGCCTTTTCTACAGTAAAATTTGCAAAAACTAATTTTTTACTGTCTCAAATTTTAATTGCGCCAGGGGTTTCCTTTTCTATAGTAAATTATTCAAAAAATAATTTTTTACTGTCGCAAATTTTAATTACGCCAGGGATTGCCTTTTCTATGGTAAATTTTTCACAAATTAGTTTTTTACTGTCGCAAATATTAATTACGCCAGGGATTGCCTTTTCTATAGTAAATTTTTCAAAAATTAATTTTATACTGTCGCAAATTTTAAATACGCCAGGGATTGCCTTTTCTACAGTAAATTTTGCAAAAAATAATTTTTTACTGTCGCAAATTTTAATTGCGCCAGGGATTGCCTTTTCTATAGTAAATTTTTCAAAAATTAATTTTATACTGTCGCAAATTTTAAATACGCCAGGGATTGCCTTTTCTATAGTAAATTTTTCAAAATTTAATTTTATACTGTCGCAAATTTTAAATACGCCAGGGATTGCCTATTCTACTGTAAATTTTGCAAAAAATAATTTTTTAATGTCGCAAATTTTAATTGCGCCAAGGATAGCCTTTTCTATAGTAAATTTTTCAAAAATTAGTTTTTTACTGTCGCAAATTTTAAATACGCCAGGGATTGCCTTTTCTATAGTAAATTTTGCAAAAAATAATTTTTTACTTTTGCAAATTTTAATTACGCCAGGGATTGCCTTTTCTATAGTAAATTTTTCAAAAAATAATTTTTTACTGTCGCAAATTTTAATTGCGCCAGGGATTGCCTTTTCTATAGTAAATATTTCAAAAAATAACTTTTTACTGTCGCAAATTTTAATTACGCCAGGGATTGCCTTTCTATAGTAAATTTTTCAAAAAATATTTTTTTACTGTCGCAAATTTTAAATACGCCAGGGTTTCCTTTTCTATAGTAAATTTTGCAAAAAATAATTTTTTACTGTCGCTAATTTTAATTACGCCAGGGATTGCCTTTTCTAGAGTAAATTTTTCAAAAAATAATTTTTTACTGTCGCAAATTTTAATTACGCCAGGGATTGCCTTTTATATAGTAAATTTTTCAAAAATTAATGTTTTACAGTCGCAAATTTTAAATACGCCAGGGATTGCCTTTTCTATAGTAAATTTTGCAAAAAATAATTTTTTACTGTCGCAAATTTTAATTACTCCAGGGATTGCCTTTCTACAGTAAATTTTTCAAAAATTAATTTTTTACTGTCGCAAATTTTAAATTCGCCAGGGATTGCCTTTTCTATAGGAAATTATTCAAAAACTAATTTTTTACTGTCGCAAATTTTAATTACGCCAGGGATTGCCTTTTCTATAGTAAATTTTTCAAATTTTAATTTTTTACTGTCGCAAATTTTAAATACGCCAGAGATCGCCCTTCCTATAGTAAATTATTCAAAAACTAATTTTTTACTGTCGCAAATTTTAATTACGCCAGGGATTGCCTTTTCTATAGTAAATTTTTCAAAAATTATTTTTTTACTGTCGCAAATTTTAAATACGCCAGGGATTGCCCTTCCTATAGTAAATTATTCAAAAACTAATTTTTTACTGTCGCAAATTTTATTACGCCAGGTATTGCCTTTCCTATAGTAAATTTTTCAAAAACTAATTTTTTACTGTCGCAAATTTTAATTACGCCAGGGATTGCTTTTCTATAGTAAATATTCAAAATATAATTTTTTTCTGTCGCAAATTTTAAATACGCCAGGGATTGCCTTTTCTATAGTAAATTTTGCAAAAAATAATTTTTTACTGTCGCAAATTTTAATTGCGCCTGGGATTGCCTTTTCTATAGTAATTTTTTCATAATTTAATTTTATACTGTCGCAAATTTTAAATACGCCAGGAATTGCCTTTTCTACAGTAAAATTTGCAAAGAATAATTTTTTACTGTCTCAAATTTTAATTGCGCCAGGGGTTTCCTTTTCTATAGTAAATTTTTCAAAAAATATTTTTTTACTGTCGCAAATTTTAAATACGCCAGGGATTGCCTTTTCTATAGTAAATTTTGCAAAAAATAATTTTTTACTGTCGCAAATTTTAATTACGCCAGGGATTGCCTTTTCTACACTAAATTTTTCAAAAAATAATTTTTTACTGTCGCAAATTTTAATTGCGCCAGGGATTGCCTTTTCTATAGTAAATTTTTCAAAAAATATTTTTTTACTGTCGCAAATTTTAATTACTCCAGGGATTGCCTTTTCTACAGTAAATTTTTCAAAAATTAATTTTTTACTGTCGCAAATTTTAAATCCGCCAGGGATTGCCTTTTCTATAGTAAATTATTCAAAAACTAATTTTTTACTGTCGCAAATTTTAATTACGCCAGGGATTGCCTTTTCTATAGTAAATTTTTCAAAAATTAATTTTTTACTGTCGCAAATTTTAAATACGCCAGGCATTGCCCTTCCTATAGTAAATTATTCAAAAACTAATTTTTTACTGTCGCAAATTTTAGTTACGCCAGGGATTGCCTTTTCTATAGTAAATTTTTCAAAAACTAATTTTTTACTGTCGCAAATTTTAATTACGCCAGGGATTGCTTTTCTATAGTAAATTTTCAAAAAATAATTTTTTTCTGTCGCAAATTTTAAATACGCCAGGGATTGCCTTTACTATAGTAAATTTTGCAAAAAATAATTTTTTACTGTCGCAAATTTTAATTGCGCCTGGGATTGCCTTTTCTATAGTAAATTTTTCATAATTTAATTTTATACTGTCGCAAATTTTAAATACTCCAGGGATTGCCTTTTCTACAGTAAAATTTGCAAAAAATAATTTTTTACTGTCTCAAATTTTAATTGCGCCAGGGGTTTCCTTTTCTATAGTAAATGATTCAAAAAATAATTTTTTACTCTCGCAAATTTTAATTACGCCAGGGATTGCCTTTTCTATGGTAAATTTTTCACAAATTAGTTTTTTACTGTCGCAAATTTTAATTACGCCAGGGATTGCCTTTTCTATAGTAAATTTTTCAAAAATTAATTTCATACTGTCGCAAATTTTAAATACGCCAGGCATTGCCCTTCCTATAGTAAATTATTCAAAAACTAATTTTTTACTGTCGCAAATTTTAATTACGCCAGGGATTGCCTTTTCTATAGTAAATTTTTCAAAAACTAATTTTTTACTGTCGCAAATTTTAATTACGCCAGGGATTGCCTTTTCTACAGTAAAATTTGCAAAAAATAATTTTTTACTGTCTCAAATTTTAATTGCGCCAGGGGTTTCCTTTTCTATAGTAAATGATTCAAAAAATAATTTTTTACTCTCGCAAATTTTAATTACGCCAGGGATTGCCTTTTCTATGGTAAATTTTTCACAAATTAGTTTTTTACTGTCGCAAATTTTAATTACGCCAGGGATTGCCTTTTCTATAGTAAATTTTTCAAAAACTAATTTTTTACTGTCGCAAATTTTAATTGCGCCAGGGATTGCCTTTTCTATAGTAAATATTTCAAAAAATAACTTTTTACTGTCGCAAAATTTAATTACGCCAGGGATTGCCTTTCTATAGTAAATTTTTCAAAAAATATTTTTTTACTGTCGCAAATTTTAAATACGCCAGGGATTTCCTTTTCTATAGTAAATTTTGCAAAAAATAATTTTTTACTGTCGCTAATTTTAATTACGCCAGGGATTGCCTTTTCTACAGTAAATTTTTCAAAAAATAATTTTTTACTGTCGCAAATTTTAATTACGCCAGGGATTGCCTTTTATATAGTAAATTTTTCAAAAATTAATGTTTTACAGTCGCAAATTTTAAATACGCCAGGGATTGCCTTTTCTATAGTAAATTTTGCAAAAAATAATTTTTTACTGTCGCAAATTTTAATTACTCCAGGGATTGCCTTTTCTACAGTAAATTTTTCAAAAATTAATTTTTTACTGTCGCAAATTTTAAATTCGCCAGGGATTGCCTTTTCTATAGGAAATTATTCAAAAACTAATTTTTTACTGTCGCAAATTTTAATTACGCCAGGGATTGCCTTTTCTATAGTAAATTTTTCAAATTTTAATTTTTTACTGTCGCAAATTTTAAATACGCCAGGGATTGCCCTTCGTATAGTAAATTATTCAAAAACTAATTTTTTACTGTCGCAAATTTTAATTACGCCAGGGATTGCCTTTTCTATAGTAAATTTTTCAAAAATTATTTTTTTACTGTCGCAAATTTAAAATACGCCAGGGATTGCCCTTCCTATAGTAAATTATTCAAAAACTAATTTTTTACTGTCGCAAATTTTAATTACGCCAGGTATTGCCTTTCCTATAGTAAATTTTTCAAAAACTAATTTTTTACTGTCGCAAATTTTAATTACGCCAGGGATTGCTTTTCTATAGTAAATTTTCAAAAAATAATTTTTTTCTGTCGCAAATTTTAAATACGCCAGGGATTGCCTTTTCTATAGTAAATTTTGCAAAAAATAATTTTTTACTGTCGCAAATTTTAATTGCGCCTGGGATTGCCTTTTCTATAGTAATTTTTTCATAATTTAATTTTATACTGTCGCAAATTTTAAATACGCCAGGGATTGCCTTTTCTACAGTAAAATTTGCAAAAAATAATTTTTTACTGTCTCAAATTTTAATTGCGCCAGGGGTTTCCTTTTCTATAGTAAATTTTTCAAAAAATATTTTTTTACTATCGCAAATTTTAAATACGCCAGGGATTGCCTTTTCTATAGTAAATTTTGCAAAAAATAGTTTTTTATTGTCGCAAATTTTAATTACGCCAGGGATTGCCTTTTCTACACTAAATTTTTCAAAAAATAATTTTTTACTGTCGCAAATTTTAATTGCGCCAGGGATTGCCTTTTCTATAGTAAATTTTTCAAAAAATATTTTTTTACTGTCGCAAATTTTAATTACTCCAGGGATTGCCTATTCTACAGTAAATTTTTCAAAAATTAATTTTTTACTGTCGCAAATTTTAAATCCGCCAGGGATTGCCTTTTCTATAGTAAATTATTCAAAAACTAATTTTTTACTGTCGCAAATTTTAATTACGCCAGGGATTGCCTTTTCTATAGTAAATTTTTCAAAAATTAATTTTTTACTGTCGCAAATTTTAAATACGCCAGGCATTACCCTTCCTATAGTAAATTATTCAAAAACTAATTTTTTACTGTCGCAAATTTTAATTACGCCAGGGATTGCCTTTTCTATAGTAAATTTTTCAAAAACTAATTTTTTACTGTCGCAAATTTTAATTACGCCAGGGATTGCTTTTCTATAGTAAATTTTCAAAAAATAATTTCTTTCTGTCGCAAATTTTAAATACGCCAGGGATTGCCTTTACTATAATAAATTTTGCAAAAAATAATTTTTTAATGTCGCAAATTTTAATTGCGCCTGGGATTGCCTTTTCTATAGTAAATTTTTCATAATTTAATTTTATACTGTCGCAAATTTTAAATACGCCAGGGATTGCCTTTTCTACAGTAAAATTTGCAAAAAATATTTTTTTACTGTCTCAAATTTTAATTGCGCCAGGGGTTTCCTTTTCTATAGTAAATGATTCAAAAAATAATTTTTTACTCTCGCAAATTTTAATTACCCCAGGGATTGCCTTTTCTATGGTAAATTTTTCTCAAATTAGTTTTTTACTGTCGCAAATTTTAATTACGCCAGGGATTGCCTTTTCTATAGTAAATTTTTCAAAAATTAATTTCATAATGTCGCAAATTTTAAATACGCCAGGGATTGCCTTTTCTACAGTAAATTTTGCAAAAAATAATTTTTTACTGTCGCAAATTTTAATTGCGCCAGGGATTGCCTTTTCTATAGTAAATTTTTCAAAAATTTATTTTATACTGTCGCAAATTTTAATTACGCCAGGGATTGCCTTTTCTACAGTAAATTTTTCAAAAAATAATTTTTTACTGTCGCAAATTTTAATTACGCCAGGGATTGCCTTTTATATAGTAAATTTTTCAAAAATTAATGTTTTACTGTCGCAAATTTTAAATACGCCAGGGATTGCCTTTTCTATAGTAAATTTTGCAAAAAATAATTTTTTACTGTCGCAAATTTTAATTACTCCAGGGATTGCCTTTTCTACAGTAAATTTTTCAAAAATTAATTTTTTACTGTCGCAAATTTTAAATCCACCAGGGATTGCCTTTTCTATAGTAAATTTTTCAAAAATTAGTTTTTTACTGTCGCAAATTTTAATTACGCCAAGTATTGCCTTTTCTATAGTAAATTTTTCAAAAAATATTTTTTTACTGTCGCAAATTTTAAATACGCCAGGGATTGCCTTTTCTGTAGTAAATTTTGCAAAAAATAATTTTTTACTGTCGCAAATTTTAATTACGCCAGGGATTGCCTTTTCTACAGTAAATTTTTCAAAAAATAATTTTTTACTGTCGCAAATTTTAATTACGCCAGGGATTGCCATTTATATAGTAAATTTTTCAAAAATTAATGTTTTACTGTCGCAAATTTTAAATACGCCAGGGATTGCCTTTTCTATAGTAAATTTTGCAAAAAATAATTTTTTACTGTCGCAAATTTTAATTACTCCAGGGATTGCCTTTTCTACAGTAAATTTTTCAAAAATTAATTTTTTACTGTCGCAAATTTTAAATCCGCCAGGGATTGCCTTTTCTATAGTAAATTATTCAAAAACTTATTTTTTACTGTCGCAAATTTTAATTACGCCAGGGATTGCCTTTTCTATAGTAAATTTTTCAAAAATTAATTTTTTACTCTCGCAAATTTTAAATACGCCAGGGATTGCCCTTCCTATAGTAAATTATTCAAAAACTAATTTTTTACTGTCGCAAATTTTAATTACGCCAGGGATTGCCTTTTCTATAGTAAATTTTTCAAAAACTAATTTTTTACTGTCGCAAATTTTAATTACGCCAGGGATTGCTTTTCTATAGTAAATTTTCAAAAAATAATTTTTTTTCTGTCGCAAATTTTAAATACGCCAGGGATTGCCTTTTCTATAGTAAATTTTGCAAAAAATAATTTTTTACTGTCGCAAATTTTAATTGCGCCTGGGATTGCCTTTTCTATAGTAAATTTTTCATAATTTAATTTTATACTGTCGCAAATTTTAATTGCGCCAGGGATTGCCTTTTCTATAGTAATTTTTTCAAAATTTAATTTTATACTGTCGCAAATTTTAAATACGCCAAGGATTGCCTTTTCTACTGTAAATTTTGCAAAAAATAATTTTTTAATGTCGCAAATTTTAATTGCGCCAGGGATTGCCTTTTCTATAGTAAATTTTTCAAAAAATAGTTTTTTACTGTCGCAAATTTTAAATACGCCAGGGATTGCCTTTTCTATAGTAAATTTTGCAAAAAATAATTTTTTACTGTCGCAAATTTTAATTACGCCAGGGATTGCCTTTTCTATAGTAAATTTTTCAAAAAATAATTTTTTACTGTCGCAAATTTTAATTACTCCAGGGATTGCCTTTTCTACAGTAAATTTTTCAAAAATTAATTTTTTACTGTCGCAAATTTTAAATCCGCCAGGGATTGCCTTTTCTATAGTAAATTATTCAAAAACTAATTTTTTACTGTCGCAAATTTTAATTACTCCAGGGATTGCCTTATCTACAGTAAATTTTTCAAAAATTAATTTTTTACTGTCGCAAATTTTAAATCCGCCAGGGATTGCCTTTTCTATAGTAAATTATTCAAAAACTAATTTTTTACTGTGGCAAATTTTAATTACGCCAGGGATTGCCTTTTCTATAATAAATTTTTCAAAAATTAATTTTTTACTGTCTCAAATTTTAGTTGCGCCAGGGGTTTCCTTTTCTATAGTAAATTATTCAAAAAATAATTTTTTACTGTCGCAAATTTTAATTACGCCAGGGATTGCCTTTTCTATGGTAAATTTTTCACAAATTAGTTTTTTACTGTCGCAAATTTTCATTACGCCAGGGATTGCCTTTTCTATAGTAAATTTTTCAAAAATTAATTTTATACTGTCGCAAATTTTAAATACGCCAGGGATTGCCTTTTCTACAGTAAATTTTGCAAAAAATAATTTTTTACAGTCGCAAATTTTAATTGCGCCAGGGATTGCCTTTTCTATAGTAAATTTTTCAAAAATTAATTTTATACTGTCGCAAATTTTAAATACGCCAGGGATTGCCCTTTCTATAGTAAATTTTTCAAAATTTAATTTTATACTGTCGCAAATTTTAAATACGCCAGGGATTGCCTTTTCTGCTGTAAATTTTGCAAAAAATAATTTTTTAATGTCGCAAATTTTAATTGCGCCAGGGATTGCCTTTTCTATAGTAAATTTTTCAAAAATTAGTTTTTTACTGTCGCAAATTTTAAATACGCCAGGAATTGCCTTTTCTATAGTAAATTTTGCAAAAAATAATTTTTTACTGTCGCAAATTTTAATTACGCCAGGGATTGCCTTTTATATAGTAAATTTTTCAAAAAATAATTTTTTACTGTCGCAAATTTTAATTGCGCCAGGGATTGCCTTTTCTATAGTAAATTTTTCTAAAAATAATTTTTTACTGTCGCAAATTTTAATTACGCCAAGGATTGCCTTTTCTATAGTAAATTTTGCAAAAAATAATTTTTTACTGTCGCAAATTTTAATTACGCCAGGGATTGCCTTTTCTACAGAAAATTTTTAAAAAATAATTTTTTACTGTCGCAAATTTTAATTACGCCAGGGATTGCCTTTTATATAGTAAATTTTTCAAAAATTAATGTTTTACTGTCGCAAATTTTAAATACGCCAGGGATTGCCTTTTCTATAGTAAATTTTGCAAAAATTAATTTTTTACTGTCGCAAATTTTAATTACTCCAGGGATTGCCTTTTCTACAGTAAATTTTTCAAAAATTAATTTTTTACTGTCGCAAATTTTATATCCGCCAGGAATTGCCTTTTCTATAGTAAATTATTCAAAAACTAATTTTTTACTGTCGCAAATTTTAATTACGCCAGGGATTGCCTTTTCTATAGTAAATTTTTCAAAAATTAATTTTTTACTCTCGCAAATTTTAAATACGCCAGGGATTGCCCTTCCTATAGTAAATTATTCAAAAACTAATTTTTTACTGTCGCAAATTTTAATTACGCCAGGGATTGCCTTTTCTATAGTAAATTTTTCAAAAACTAATTTTTTACTGCCGCAAATTTAAATTACGCCAGGGATTGCTTTTCTATAGTAAATTTTCAAAATATAATTTTTTTCTGTCGCAAATTTTAAATACGCCAGGGATTGCTTTTCTATAGTAAATTTTGCAAAAAATAATTTTTTACTGTCGCAAATTTTAATTACGCCAGGGATTGCCTTTTCTATGGTAAATTTTTCAAAAAATAATTTTTTACTGTCGCAAATTTTAATTACTCCAGGGATTGCCTTTTCTACAGTAAATTTTTCAAAAATTAATTTTTTACTGTCGCAAATTTTAAATCCGCAGGGATTGCCTTTTCTATAGTAAATTATTCAAAAACTAATTTTTTACTGTCGCAAATTTTAAATACGCCAGGGATTGCCTTTTCTATAGTAATGTTTTCAAAATTTTATTTTATACTGTCGCAAATTTTAAATACGCCAGGGATTGCCTTTTCTACTGTAAATTGTGCAAAAAATAATTTTTTAATGTCGCAAATTTTAATTGCGCCAGGGATTGCCTTTTCTATAGTAAATTTTTCAAAAATTAGTTTTATACTGTCGCAAATTTTAAATACGCCAGGGATTGCCTTTTCTATAGTAAGTTTTGCAAAAAATAATTTTTTAATGTCGCAAATTTTAATTACGCCAGGGATTGCCTTTTCTATAGTAAATTTTTCAAAAAATAATTTTTTACTCTCGCAAATTTTAATTACTCCAGGGATTGCCTTTTCTACAGTAAATTTTTCAAAAATTAATTTTTTACTGTCGCAAATTTTAAATCCGCCAGAGATTGCCTTTTCTATAGTAAATTATTCAAAAACTAATTTTTTACTGTCGCAAATTTTAATTACTCCAGGGATTGCCTTTTCTACAGTAAATTTTTCAAAAATTAATTTTTTACTGTCGCAAATTTTAAATCCGCCAGGGATTGCCTTTTCTATAGTAAATTATTCAAAAACTTTTTTTTTACTGTGGCAAATTTTAATTACGCCAGGGATTGCCTTTTCTATAATAAATTTTTCAAAAATTAATTTTTTACTGTCTCAAATTTTAGTTGCGCCAGGGGTTTCCTTTTCTATAGTAAATTATTCAAAAAATAATTTTTTACTGTCGCAAATTTTAATTACGCCAGGGATTGCCTTTTCTATGGTAAATTTTTCACAAATTAGTTTTTTACTGTCGAAAATTTTCATTACGCCAGGGATTGCCTTTTCTATAGTAAATTTTTCAAAAATTAATTTTATACTGTCGCAAATTTTAAATACGCCAGGGATTGCCTTTTCTACAGTAAATTTTGCAAAAAATAATTTTTTACAGTCGCAAATTTTAATTGCGCCAGGGATTGCCTTTTCTATAGTAAATTTTTCAAAAATTAATTTTATACTGTCGCAAATTTTAAATACGCCAGGGATTGCCCTTTCTATAGTAAATTTTTCAAAATTTAATTTTATACTGTCGCAAATTTTAAATACGCCAGGGATTGCCTTTTCTGTTGTAAATTTTGCAAAAAATAATTTTTTAATGTCGCAAATTTTAATTGCGCCAGGGATTGCCTTTTCTATAGTAAATTTTTCAAAAATTAGTTTTTTACTGTCGCAAATTTTAAATACGCCAGGAATTGCCTTTTCTATAGTAAATTTTGCAAAAAATAATTTTTTACTGTCGCAAATTTTAATTACGCCAGGGATTGCCTTTTATATAGTAAATTTTTCAAAAAATAATTTTTTACTGTCGCAAATTTTAATTGCGCCAGGGATTGCCTTTTCTATAGTAAATTTTTCTAAAAATAATTTTTTACTGTCGCAAATTTTAATTACGCCAAGGATTGCCTTTTCTATAGTAAATTTTGCAAAAAATAATTTTTTACTGTCGCAAATTTTAATTACGCCAGGGATTGCCTTTTCTACAGAAAATTTTTAAAAAATAATTTTTTACTGTCGCAAATTTTAATTACGCCAGGGATTGCCTTTTATATAGTAAATTTTTCAAAAATTAATGTTTTACTGTCGCAAATTTTAAATACGCCAGGGATTGCCTTTTCTATAGTAAATTTTGCAAAAATTAATTTTTTACTGTCGCAAATTTTAATTAATCCAGGGATTGCCTTTTCTACAGTAAATTTTTCAAAAATTAATTTTTTACTGTCGCAAATTTTATATCCGCCAGGAATTGCCTTTTCTATAGTAAATTATTCAAAAACTAATTTTTTACTGTCGCAAATTTTAATTACGCCAGGGATTGCCTTTTCTATAGTAAATTTTTCAAAAATTAATTTTTTACTCTCGCAAATTTTAAATACGCCAGGGATTGCCCTTCCTATAGTAAATTATTCAAAAACTAATTTTTTACTGTCGCAAATTTTAATTACGCCAGGGATTGCCTTTTCTATAGTAAATTTTTCAAAAACTAATTTTTTACTGCCGCAAATTTTAATTACGCCAGGGATTGCTTTTCTATAGTAAATTTTCAAAAAATAATTTTTTTCTGTCGCAAATTTTAAATACGCCAGGGATTGCTTTTCTATAGTAAATTTTGCAAAAAATAATTTTTTACTGTCGCAAATTTTAATTACGCCAGGGATTGCCTTTTCTATAGTAAATTTTTCAAAAAATAATTTTTTACTGTCGCAAATTTTAATTACTCCAAGGATTGCCTTTTCTACAGTAAATTTTTCAAAAATTAATTTTTTACTGTCGCAAATTTTAAATCCGCAGGGATTGCCTCTTCTATAGTAAATTATTCAAAAACTAATTTTTTACTGTCGCAAATTTTAAATACGCCAGGGATTGCCTTTTCTATAGTAATGTTTTCAAAATTTTATTTTATACTGTCGCAAATTTTAAATACGCCAGGGATTGCCTTTTCTACTGTAAATTGTGCAAAAAATAATTTTTTAATGTCGCAAATTTTAATTGCGCCAGGGATTGCCTTTTCTATAGTAAATTTTTCAAAAATTAGTTTTATACTGTCGCAAATTTTAAATACGCCAGGGATTGCCTTTTCTATAGTAAGTTTTGCAAAAAATAATTTTTTAATGTCGCAAATTTTAATTACGCCAGGGATTGCCTTTTCTATAGTAAATTTTTCAAAAAATAATTTTTTACTGTCGCAAATTTTAATTACTCCAGGGATTGCCTTTTCTACAGTAAATTTTTCAAAAACTAATTTTTTACTGTCGCAAATTTTAAATCCACCAGAGATTGCCTTTTCTATAGTAAATTATTCAAAAACAAATTTTTTACTGTCGCAAATTTTAATTACTCCAGGGATTGCCTTTTCTACAGTAAATTTTTCAAAAATTAATTTTTTACTGTCGCAAATTTTAAATCCGCCAGGGATTGCCTTTTCTATAGTAAATTATTCAAAAACTAATTTTTTATTGTGGCAAATTTTAATTACGCCAGGGATTGCCTTTTCTATAGTAAATTTTTCAAAAATTAATTTTTTACTGTCTCAAATTTTAGTTGCGCTAGGGGTTTCCTTTTCTATAGTAAATTATTCAAAAAATAATTTTTTACTGTCACAAATTTTAATTACGCCAGGGATTGCCTTTTCTATGGTATATTTTTCACAAATTAGTTTTTTACTGTCGCAAATTTTAATTACGCCAGGGATTGCCTTTTCTATAGTAAATTTTTCAAAAATTAATTTTATACTGTCGCAAATTTTAAATACGCCAGGGATTGCCTTTTCTACAGTAAATTTTGCAAAAAATAATTTTTTACTGTCGCAAATTTTAATTGCGCCAGGGATTGCCTTTTCTATAGTAAATTTTTCAAAAATTAATTTTATACTGTCGCAAATTTTAAATACGCCAGGGATTGCCCTTTCTATAGTAAATTTTTCAAAATTTAATTTTATACTGTCGCAAATTTTAAATACGCCAGGGATTGCCTTTTCTACTGTAAATTTTGCAAAAAATAATTTTTTAATGTCGCAAATTTTAATTGCGCCAGGGATTGCCTTTTCTATAGTAATTTTTCAAAAATTAGTTTTTTACTGTCGCAAATTTTAGTTGCGCTAGGGGTTTCCTTTTCTATAGTAAATTATTCAAAAACTAATTTTTTATTGTGGCAAATTTTAATTACGCCAGGGATTGCCTTTTCTATAGTAAATTTTTCAAAAATTAATTTTTACTGTCTCAAATTTTAGTTGCGCTAGGGGTTTCCTTTTCTATAGTAAATTATTCAAAAAATAATTTTTTACTGTCGCAAATTTTAATTACGCCAGGGATTGCCTTTTCTATGGTATATTTTTCACAAATTAGTTTTTTACTGTCGCAAATTTTAATTACGCCAGGGATTGCCTTTTCTATAGTAAATTTTTCAAAAATTAATTTTATACTGTCGCAAATTTTAAATACGCCAGGGATTGCCTTTTCTACAGTAAATTTTGCAAAAAATAATTTTTTACTGTCGCAAATTTTAATTGCGCCAGGGATTGCCTTTTCTATAGTAAATTTTTCAAAAATTAATTTTATACTGTCGCAAATTTTAAATACGCCAGGGATTGCCCTTTCTATAGTAAATTTTTCAAAATTTAATTTTATACTGTCGCAAATTTTAAATACGCCAGGGATTGCCTTTTCTACTGTAAATTTTGCAAAAAATAATTTTTTAATGTCGCAAATTTTAATTGCGCCAGGGATTGCCTTTTCTATAGTAAATTTTTCAAAAATTAGTTTTTTACTGTCGCAAATTTTAAATACGCCAGGGATTGCCTTTTCTATAGTAAATTATGCAAAAAATAATTTTTTACTGTCGCAAATTTTAATTACGCCAGGGATTGCTTTTCTATAGTAAATTTTCAAAAAATAATTTTTTTCTGTCGCAAATTTTAAATATGCCAGGGATTGCCTTTTCTATAGTAAATTTTGCAAAAAATAATTTTTTACTGTCGCAAATTTTAATTGCGCCAGGGATTGCCTTTTCTATAGTAAATTTTTCAAAAATTAATTTTATACTGTCGCAAATTTTAAATACGCCAGGGATTGCCCTTTCTATAGTAAATTTTTCAAAATTTAATTTTATACTGTCGCAAATTTTAAATACGCCAGGGATTGCCTTTTCTACTGTAAATTTTGCAAAAAATAATTTTTTAATGTCGCAAATTTTAATTGCGCCAGGGATTGCCTTTTCTATAGTAAATTTTTCAAAAATTAGTTTTTTACTGTCGCAAATTTTAAATACGCCAGGGATTGCCTTTTCTATAGTAAATTATGCAAAAAATAATTTTTTACTGTCGCAAATTTTAATTACGCCAGGGATTGCCTTTTCTATAGTAAATTTTTCAAAAACTAATTTTTTACTGCCGCAAATTTTAATTACGCCAGGGATTGCTTTTCTATAGTAAATTTTCAAAAATAATTTTTTTCTGTCGCAAATTTTAAATATGCCAGGGATTGCCTTTTCTATAGTAAATTTTGCAAAAAATAATTTTTTACTGTCGCAAATTTTAATTGCGCCTGGGATTGCCTTTTCTATAGTAAATTTTTCATAATTTAATTTTATACTGTCGCAAATTTTAAATACGCCAGGGATTGCCTTTTCTACAGTAAAATTTGCAAAAAATAATTTTTTACTGTCTCACATTTTAATTGCGCCAGGGGTTTCCTTTTCTATAGTAAATTATTCAAAAAATAATTTTTTACTGTCGCAAATTTTAATTACGCCAGGGATTGCCTTTTCTATGGTAAATTTTTCACAAATTAGTTTTTTACTGTCCCAAATTTTAATTACGCCAGGGATTGCCTTTTCTATAGTAAATTTGTCAAAAATTAATTTTTTACTGTCGCAAATTTTAAATACGCCAGGGATTGCCTTTTCTATAGTAAATTTTGCAAAGAATAATTTTTTACTGTCGCAAATTTTAATTACGCCAGGGATTGCCTTTTCTACAGTAAATTTTTCAAAAAATAATTTTTTACTGTCGCAAATTTTAATTGCGCCAGGGATTGCCTTTTCTATACTAAATTTTTCACAAATTAATTTTTTACTGTCGCAAATTTTAATTGCGCCAGGGATTACCTTTTCTTTCTATGGTAAATTTTTCACAAATTAGTTTTTTACTGTCCCAAATTTTAATTACGCCAGGGATTGCCTTTTCTATAGTAAATTTGTCAAAAATTAATTTTTTACTGTCGCAAATTTTAAATACGCCAGGGATTGCCTTTTCTATAGTAAATTTTGCAAAGAATAATTTTTTACTGTCGCAAATTTTAATTACGCCAGGGATTGCCTTTTCTACAGTAAATTTTTCAAAAAATAATTTTTTACTGTCGCAAATTTTAATTGCGCCAGGGATTGCCTTTTCTATACTAAATTTTTCACAAATTAATTTTTTACTGTCGCAAATTTTAATTGCGCCAGGGATTACCTTTTCTATAGTAAATTTTTCAAAAAAATAATTTTTTACTGTCGCAAATTTTAATTGCGCCAGGGATTGCCTTTTCTACAGTAAATTTTTCAAAAAATAATTTTTTACTGTCGCAAATTTTAATTGCGCCAGGGATTGCCTTTTCTATAGTAAATTATTCAAAAAATAATTTTTTACTGTCGCAAATTTTAATTGCGCCTGGGATTGCCTTTTCTATAGTAAATTATTCAAAAAATAATTTTTTACTGTCGCAAATTTTAAATCCGCCAGGGATTGCCTTTTCTATAGTAAATTTTTCACAAATTAATTTTCTACTATCGCAAATTTTAATTGCGCCAGGGATTGCCCTTTGTACAGTAAATTTTTCAAAAACTAATTTTTTACTGTCGCAAATTTTAATTACGCCAGGGATTGCCTTTTCTATAGTAAATTTTTCAAAAAATAATTTTTTACTGTCGCAAATTTTAATTGCGCCAGGGATTGCCTTTTCTACAGTAAATTTTTCAAAAAATAATTTTTCACTGTCGCAAATTTTAATTGCGCCAGGGATTGCCTTTTCTATAGTAAATTATTCAAAAAATAATTTTTTACTGTCGCAAATTTTAATTACGCCAGGGATTGCCTTTTCTATAGTAAATTTTTCAAAAATTAATTTTTTACTGTCGCAAATTTTAAATACGCCAGGGATTGCCTTTTCTATAGTAAATTATTCAAAAAATAATTTTTTACTGTCGCAAATTTTAATTACGCCAGGGATTGCCTTTTCTAAAGTAAATTTTTCAAAAATTAATTTTTCACTGTCGCAAATTTTAAATACGCCAGGGATTGCCTTTTCTATAGTAAATTTTGCAAAAAATTGCAAAAGATTGCCTTTTCTATATTAAATTTTTCAAAAAATAATTTTTTACTGTCGCAAATTTTAATTACGCCAGGAATTGCCTTTTCTATGGTAAATTTTTCAAAAATTAATTTTTTACTGTCGCAAATTTTAAATACGCCAGGGATTGCCTTTTCTATAGTAAATTTTCAAAAAATAATTTTTTACTGTCGCAAATTTTAAATACGCCAGGGATTGCCTTTTCTATAGTAAATTTTGCAAAAAATAATTTTTTACTGTCGCAAATTTTAATTGCGCCAGGGATTGCCTTTTCTATAGTAAATTTTTCAAAATTTAATTTTATACTGTCGCAAATTTTAAATACGCCAGGGATTGCCTTTTCTATAGCAAATTTTTCAAAAATTATTTTTTTACTGTCGCAAATTTTAAATACCCCAGTGATTGTCTTTTCTATAGTAAATTATTCAAAAAATAATTTTTTAATGTCGCAAATTTTAATTACCCCAAGGATTGCCTCTTCTATGGTAAATTTTTCACAAATTAGTTTTCTACTGTCGCAAATTTCAATTACGCCAGGGATTGCAATTTCTATAGTAAATTTTTCAAAAATTAATTTTTTACTGTCGCAAATATTAATTGCGCCAGGGATTGCCTTTTCTATAGTAAATTTTTCAAAAAATAATTTTTTAATGTCGCAAATTTTAATTGCACCAGGAATTGCCTTTTCTATAGTAAATTTTTCAAAATTTAATTTTATACTGTCGCAAATTTTAAATACGCCAGGGATTGCCTTTTCTATAGTAAATTATTCAAAAACTAATTTTTTAATGTCGCAAATTTTAATTACGCCAGGATTGCCTTTTCTATAGTAAATTTTTCAAACAATAATTTTTTACTGTCGCAAATTTTAAATACGCCAGGGATTGCCTTTTCTATAGTAAATTTTGCAAAAAATATGTCGCAAATTTTAATTGCGCCAGGGATTGCCTTTTCTATAGTAAATTTTTCAAAAATTAATTTTTACTGTCGAAAATTTTAATTACGCCAGGGATTGCCTTTTCTATAGTAAATTTTGCAAAAAATAATTTTTTACTGTCGCAACTTTTAATTGCGCCAGGGATTGCCTTTTCTATAGTAAATTTTTCAAAAATTAATTTTTTA